>VZRI01002946.1:0-15610 GCA_013397515.1 Upupa epops
GTGCTCTTCAGGCTTCACTATGACAGATCATCAAAAGCTGTACCACTAAAAAGACCTCTGGAGACTTGCTTTGCACTTCAGGTGCAGCAGTCCAGACATTCGTTTGAATCACCCCTGTGATCCTTAACTCATGATCCCAGCAGACTGGTAGGGATTGGAAGGGACCTTGAAAGATCATCTAGTTCAACCCCCCCAGCCAGAGCAGGACCACCTACAGCAGGTCACACAGGAACACAGCCAGGTGTGTTTTGAATGTGAGGTGTGAGGAGACTCCACAACCTCCCTTTACTGCCGGTGTTTATCACCCTCACAGGGGAAAATTCTTTCCTTACATTTATGTAGAATCTGTTGTGCTCCAGCTTGTAGCTATTGCCCCGTGTGCTGTCACTGGATACCTCTGAGAAGAGCCTTGCTCTGTCCTCCTGACACTCATCCTTTACATATTTATAAATGCTAATAATGCCCACTCATGCCTCCACCCCCCGGTGTCTTATATTTGTGGCTACTGCCTCGTCTCTCTTCGCTCCCTCTGAATTTCCTGCTTTTACCCAGGGTGTGCGGAAGGTTATGCCAGAGATGCGACAGAGATCCAGAATATCCAGATTGCTGATGGGGATGTCTGCAGGGGCCTGCCGATTCCTATATACATGGTATTTCCCAGGTTGTTCACCTGCCCCACCCTGGAGACAACAAACTTCAAAGTAGGTACGTGTGTGGGTTTCTGTGCTGTGCCTTGCTGCTTTCATCTGAGGTAGGTGTCTGGTTTCACTGGAGCTTCTGGTAACAGCATAAATTGCTGACAGCAGTGCAGAAGAACCAAAGGCAGCCATCCATCTGTTCCCCTGTAGAGCTTCCCTGAACAGGATCGGGATCCACTGTATTTCACATGCAGTGATCTCCGTACAGCCCATGTAGGTCTACCTAAAACCAGCTGTGCAACTGTAAAGCTGCCTCTGACCCACAGCTCCATGGTAAAGGGACAGGAAAAGCAGGGTGATAGTAGGTGACTTGTTTTGGGCCAAAAAATGGCATTTCATTAAAACAGTTCAAGAATAAAATGCCAGGGTTGTCCCTCTTTACTTTTCAGCAGCAGTAAGAGCTTCTCTTTCCATTCCCTCTCATTTTTGGTCCCATTGTTCTGTGGCACAGGCATAGAAGACTTGCAGTTGGGCTATTATAAGCCTTTGCTCTCTCAGCCTACACCAGCTGCTTCTTCCTGCTTGTTGTTGCCACAGTTTGCCTGGACACCTGAAATTCAGCATTTCTCCCCTGGCTCATTCAAATAATTACTGCCAAACTTGTTTCAATCCAATAAAATGATAACAAAACCCCAAACAGATTTCAGCAGGATGAAGGGAAGAATAACAGGTTAGCCAAAACAAGTTCCTGCTTTTGGGATCCCTCCCCACCCCTCCTCTTTCTCTGCTGTGTGTGTTGGACAAATAATAAGTTCTCGAGCTTTGCCTGCCTGTTTCTTACCCCAGGAGTGTTTTTGCACCTGATGTGCGGTGATTTTTCCCCAAACAAATTCTCCTATGCTCCATTTTTTGCCTTTTCTAGTTACTGAGTAGTAATTACAGTGCCCAATGGCTACTGTTGGTGTAGTATTCACTTTCATCTGAAAGTGAATTCACTTTTTCACTAGGAAGCTAATTTTGTGTGGGTTTTTTTGATCTTGGCTTCCTTTTATTATCTCTCTCCAGTAGAGATAATAGATATTCCATCTCCATTTAAGATCGATTACGGAGCTGATAGTGTTTTCCATCTTGCACACCACAGTATCGTATCTCAAGGGCAGACTTCCCTTTGAACTAGCTTTTCTTGGGTGGCAGATACATGGTATTTGGGTGTTTCATAAGGTCATACGTAACATGGGTTTCTAAGTCTGTGTTAAAGGCTGATAGCCCTAGCTCTTCCATTTACATGCTTCTAAACAAGGAGTATTGTTGTGAGACTTCTTAACCCCAGCTGTTTGAACTCTGCCTGCTGGCATCGCTTTTCAGTGATAGATTAATCCCATGAAATTGCAAAGACCAGAATGAGACAAAGCTCTCTAAGAACTGCCCGAGGTCTAGGGAGAGCCTCACCACAGGCACCCCAGAGTACCGTGTTCTTTCCTGTCACAGGAAGACCCCAGGCTATTGGTCCCTGTGAAGTGCTGCCTCGGAGAGCAGGAACTGCCTGCCTCTTGCCCTACTGCTGCCATTCACGTGGCACTCCTAATTTTGTGTGGGTTTTTTTCCCCTCCTTTTCCAGAGTTTGAAGTTAACGTTGTTGTCCTTCTGCATGACGATCATCTCATCACAGAGAACTTTCAACTGAAGCTCTTCAGGATGTAAACAGCCAAAGGACAATTGCTTACGAATTTACTGGAAAAGGACAACATTCATCCGAAGAGAAATTTTAGCAATGTCTTACTTTAACTGAAAATTCATCTCTTCCTTCTCTCTGCTGGCACTTCTTGTGTTTTCAGTTCTTCCTTAAGTCTTGCAAAGCCTTTGCCTGCCTTGTGAGAGCCAACAGGGATGTTCCTCTCCAGCCAGCCTTGTCCGGTGTCTGACTTGCAGCGACTGTGATTTTACCTGTTTGTTCCATGGACACATCCTGAAGGAACGATGCCGCCTGTTTCTACAACTTGTAAGAGTATTAGTGAGTTTCTCTTCAAATTTCCTTTCCTAATACTTGTTCCAAAGTCCTCGGAAGAGCTTTGAAAACTAGTAACGCATGGGTATATACACGGGGGAAAGGTACGGGACTTGTGATACTGAAGAGCATCTTTCAAAGTATAATAAGTTGTGGTGGAACTTAGAGCGGTGGTGTGGGATTAGACTGCTGAGAAATAAGTGGTGTGAAAGGACACCTGTTGTGTTCTGGGAATGAGAGCTGTACTGGACGGGTGTTTAGAACCGAAGTTGTTGGTTTGTCTCTGGTTTTATCTTGGGTTTTTCCCTGCATTACTTTATCTTTGCCATTTTTGAGCACAGTAGCGCTGAGAAAAGATGGTCACCTCCAAGTGCTTTGTGACTGTGCTCGCTCTCTGCGTTATAGTCTTCCCTGTCATAAGACTCCTGCAGCTCAGTTTTCAGATGAAAAAACCAAACCCACCCCCACTGAACTGTTGCAGATGGTAGAAATAGGGCACTGAAACTTCTGCGCTGCAGTACTTGGTGCCATCAAGATGGCATCGGCCAGTACAGGAATCACTGCAAAGGAGAAGGGCACTGGTTTTAAGTGGGAGATGAGTTAACATTGTCACTTGCCCAAGCGTAAATGCCAGGAAAGTTAACAGAATGGTCACAGTGTCTTTTGGATTATGACCATGCTCGCAGGGGCTGGAGGCAAGCTGAGTCTGTGCAAAGAAGGACTTAAGGAAATAGCTAGCAGGGAGTGCTGTCCTGCTCCACTGTCAAGCAGCAAACAGCAAGTCAGGGGTTGGCCCTCATTCTGTGTCATCTGCATTTTACAAGTGTCTGAAATTAAGTCGTTGGTTTACAGCAGTCCTGTGCAGGGGACAGGGACTTCGTGCAGGACAGTTTCAGGACCATAACAGTTCATGCAGTGTTCTAGAGTGCCACCTGCTGCTCACTGGCACTCTGGCTTCCACCATCAGCAGTGCGACTGGACACACAGCCAGACACTATCAGCTCCAGCCTGCTGTTGGGAGTAGAGAGCATGATGTGAGATAGCACATCTAGCAGTTCAAGGATAGCTCTGTTCTAGAAAAGCATCCTGATGCTGCTTTGGTGAAAAGCGAACACGAGGACACATCTGCGTCACCCACTCTGAGGAAGTAATGGAAGCAAAAGGGATACACGTGCTACAGTGCAGAGCAGTGAAGTACCTGCTGCTGCGGGCAGCACTGTGCTGAGCTCTCAAGCGTACGTACACTAGGTTGCTCAAACTCAGTCAAAGTTATTACACAAGACAATCCTGTGAGCTGTAACTTTATTTTGACCCAAGTGCCAACAGATAGATCAACCGTGAAGTCATCTGAAACTTCACCTGAAGGCTACAGATATACTCATCCCTGCAATTAGTTAATGCGTACAATCAATTTAATACTGGCTGTAACCAAACAGCAGTCACACTCTGCTTTCCTAGTGGCAAATCTGCTTGCCCTCTAGTCCTGTTGAGCCAAGTTATTCAGTGATGAAGGTTCTCTGACTTGGTAGATATTGCATTTTATTGTTACGCATTACAGCAGTTTCAGTTTTTCTCTTTTCAGTCTGTAAAAGTCTCTTTCCCCTTTCTCTTTCCATTTGGAGGAGAGAGAGGAGTTAATAGAGAGGGCATGTCATACATTGAGTGGGCAGTCCAGCCTCAACCCACGACACAAGGTCAGGTTGTTAAAGCAGTGGGTTAACTGTTCTGTACCTCATGCTGTTGGTGAACTGTCACACACAGATGGAGCAGAGCTGCTTCATCTAAACCCAAAGTCCTGTGATTCTCATATAAACAAACTTCAACATGGAGAGAAATTCCAACCCTGTTCTGAGAGTAAAGAATTCAGTCACAGTATCCCAACTCTGTGATACACGAAGTATTCTAAAGCAAAAATGTTTAAGTATTCATACTTGAAGTCATTAATTAAATGATTTGGATTATTAGATACAGGTTTATGTAGAGAAAGAAGCTGCATGTCTATGAACTGCATCAATAATGACCACAACAAGCCTGGTTTGAGTCCTGCAGCCCAACTGGAATTGTTCAGGCCAGAGGGAGGCAATGTCCAGGCTGGCCAAACAATTCTCACCTGTTGTGTGCGACACCTCTGTGTGTGCCATTAACGTTTACACCACACTGAAAGCTCCCAGGAAAATCCCCCTCTGTACAGGAATTATCAATCATCCTTTGAGCAAAGGAGAGAAGGAGGTTTCAGTGGCCCTTAGCCAAAAATCCATGCCAGTTGTGTGTGCTGCTGGCCTGGCAAACAGATCAGCTTCACACATTTAGGCAGCAGCCAGGAGAAATGGTAGAACTAGGAGCAAGCTAACGGGACCTGGCAGGTGCCATGTGAGCATCCACAACTAACAGCTTCATGATATGAGTTAAATACCAAATTCCTCCTAATCCTACTTCCAGCTTCAGTGAAACCAGCCTTACCTCTCTTCTAAATATTATGGGTTTGTTCCTTTTGTTGTGGCGATTATCCTGCAGCCCAAATTTGCATCTTATTCTAAACCAGCATTTAAGTGAATCTGTTCCGTGTAGGGAACTCGGGAAAGTCTTCAGGTAATAAGGCGTGGACACGGCAGATTGGACAGGTACTGGAATGCTGCTTCAGCCACCTTCTAATGCACTGTAAAAATAGGAAGATGTTGGGGAAACGGAGTCTGGTAGAAACGGTTCAGCATAAAGTAGGTCAGTAACTGTCACTAACAGGCAAGTTCTTTCCCAGCGTGGTCAATGTTACTGAAACCACAGTCTGAAATACTTCTGATGCTGTGCTAATTGGTTTTTATTTCTCACCTATTCTCTGGTAACAAAGCAGCAGTAAACAAATAAGGTAATGGTCAACAGTCAGACAGGAATGTCACAGAATTACTGAGGCTGGAAAAGCCCTCTGAGCTCATCCAGCCCAGCCTGTGACCTGACATCACATCATCATCTACACCAGGGCACTAAACCAGTCTTTTTTTGGGATGGGGACTTCACCTGAGCAGTCCATTCTGGCATCTGACCACCCTTTCCATGAGGAAGGGCTTCCTAACTTCCAACCTAAACTTCCCCTGGCGCAGCTTCAGGCCCTGGCACTAGTTGTGTGGGAGAAGAGCATGACACCTACCTGTCTACAACTTTGCTTCAGGTAGTTGGAGAGAGGGAGAAGGTCCTCCCCGAAGTCTCCTCTTCTCCAGGCTGAACCCCCCCACCCCAGTTCTCTCAGCCTCTCTCCAGCACCCTTTCCATCCAGTCCTTTCCCCAGCCTCTTCGCTCCTCTGGCCCCACTCCAGCCCCTCCATATCTTTCTTGAAGNCCTTCAACCTCTTTCTTGGGGCAGTTCTGGGCCCCTCACTTCCAGTACTCAAGGGGGAGGCCTCACCCGTACCTAGTACAGGGAGGAAAATTACATCCCTGGGATTCTGTCAGGTTACTCTGACACAATCTTGCTGTCAGGTGGCAAATGCAGAGTGACAGCTTGTTCCAACTGTGAGATCACTACCAAATTTCTTCTCTGGAGAAGTGCCTTACATTCACTCTGCTGGACTCTTACAGGAAACTATGACACTAAGACCATCCGCACAGCAAGTCCTGGTGTACACACTGTAGGAAAAAAAGCCTTTGCCCTGTCCTTTAGGCACTGGAGGGCAACTGAACGGAGTTCATAAAGATCTGCATTTAAGCAATAAGAAAAAAATCCTTACTTCTCGGTGGAAACGATGCCCACAGTCCAGTCTGTACGTGTCACTGCTTAGCTCGTCGTGACAAATCGTGCACAGGTCATCGCCGGAGGCCTGTACATAAATTAGAAGTTAAAAGCTGGCACCAATTGGCAACTCCTAGTCAGTTAATGATGTTCTTGATTTTGACACCCTGTATTGAAGCTGTTGTACACAAAATGAAGATGCTGATTGGTTTTATCCCCCTGTAGAATAGTTCAGGGTGGAAAGGACCTTAGAGGTCACTTAGTTCCAAACCCCCTGCCATGGGCAGGGACAGCTCTCCCTAGACCGGGTTTTTCAAAGCTCTGTCCAACGTGGACCTCAACACTGCCAGAGAGGGGGTACCCACAGCTTATCTGAGCAACCTGTTCCAGCACCTCACCACCTTCTTAGTGAGGAATTTCTTCCCAAAATCTATTCTAAATCTCCCCTCTTTCATCTTGAAGCCATTCCCTCTTGTCCTGTCACTAGCAAAGGAGCACCGATTCTTTTTCATGTCTTGTAAGAAGTAGATGGCAATCATACTCAATGAAACGGGAGAACTTACTTCATCGTCTCTCTTCCATTTAGACTTAGGTGTTGCTGCCACGTTAACCCAGGGCTGGAGACGTGGCTGAGGTGGATTTTTACTGGGGGTGTTTGTACACACAGGTCTTGTCCTGGCTGGGCTGGATCCATTTTCTTCTTTCTGACTACGAGTGGCAGGCTGTACCGGCAGCACAGCAGCAGGTGCTGACTTCACAGGTCTCCTTGCTGAAGTTGGTGCCTGGACAGGTATTAAAAAAGAATCTGGACCAAGTCTGTATTTCAGAGCAGTGTGCATTCTTTTCTGACTGTGCTGCAGGGTTTCCTCTGTCAGAGACACAGAGTGGAACAGGCAGCAGCAACAGCTACCACAGTACCTTACTTTGCTGGTCCAGAATAAGTTCTGTCACTCTGCTCAGAATTTCAGCGGAGCTCAAACCTGCGAGAGCATTCCCGTTTCTTCTCTGTATGTCTTTTATAAAGGTAATGAAGTCAGAACTGAAGGAACAAACAGACATAATTACTGACAACACTGGCTGTTACCAGCGTAGCAACAGCATTCAAGAACAACGAGGCTTCTAGAGGCTTCTATAGTCCAATTCACAGCAGTAGAGCTGCTTTTAAAAGCTACTCTGTCTCCCATGAAATATACCAAGTACCAGCTTCCAGCATCTGCCTTCATCATAATAAAAACCCCAAACCCAAACAAGGAGATAATTGTATTTGTTAATGTTTAGTTGAGGGGGACAACCAGAACACACCCGCCAATGCAGCAGGTCTGCTCCTTTAGGGAATGTCTCACTGAACGGGAGGGGTGGGAAGGGCAGGGAGTTGTTGGTCAAACAAGCCATCTACTAAGAAATGTGGTTCTTGTACTTCATTACTGGGTATTCAGGACTCATGTTAATGTGACAGGACACACGTTAGAACAAGTACCTGCTGTAGTTCGGGAATATACTCTGCAGCTGCACTATAATATTCCCAAATGCCTTGGGGAGCATTCTGTTGTTGGAAACTTCAGAAGACCTGAGCTGTACAGCCGAGTTGTGTGGGTGATTCTCCTTTGGCTGGACATCCTGAGCTTTACTTGCAGTGATCCCCGACAAGGAGGCTGCCGAAGCGTTACCAGAACACGATCCTTCCGGAGATTTGGAGTGTGTATTCACTGGTCTGCCACTTGCAGAACAAGCCTTAGAACCAGCACACGCTGCCTTAGCTCCAGCCGCTGTATTACTCGCAACATCTGTTGGACCCTGATCTTCAGAACTTGAAAATGCAGGAAGTAAATTAGGATGTGCGCGATACACAGCGGTGGCTGGGTCACTGGATGGAGGTCTGCCTTGTTTTGGCTAGGAAGTGAACAGATTTCACAGGAAAAAGAGTGATTAAAGTAAACCCACAGCAGAACTCTTGAGCATTAGCAGCACGAACACATCTGCTCGCATTAAGGAGCTGGAAGGTCACATTGATGTAATGCACTTCACCAGGTAAAACCTTGCACAAAGGGACTCTTCCAGAGGTAGGTGCTAGATAGAGCCAACCTGTCTGAAACAGGGCAGCACATACACTACGCATTCCTTTCACTTCCTCTGTGGAAACGTGCCTGGCTGTCAGAATAGCTCTGCATTGTGCAGAGGTACAGCTTGATGGTGACGGCAGGAACAGAACCGCTTTAAAGAAGGGACATCAGTTAGAACATGCAAAATTCCCTGCTCTCAGCAGATGACATCACCTGTGTACAGTCCAGTGCAGTGGTTTGGTTTTTAAACAAACACGTCAGCGACAGCAATCATCTTGAAAAATGTGGAGCTGACATGATCCAGGAAGACTTCTTTCTGCACTAATGACTCTCTCTTCCATAAATGGAAGGATCTCCTGAAAGTCATTTTAGTTGTTTGACCCTGTGACTCCTGTTAGGTTTAGAACTGGACTGCTCTGGCAAGGTGGCTTTGACACAAGGAACTAGAATTCTGCGTTTCCTCAGTCAAACCTGCCGGGTTTTGTTCTGTGCTCTTTAGCTTCCTCTCTCTTTTTCCTCCTTAAGTTGTTTAATTATTGGAATTAATGAGGGCAAAACCACCTATTCTTTTTGATTGCTCTCTGGAGAGCCAGACTGCTTCATGTCCAAGGCTAGCAGTAAAGTTCTTCAGGTACCTGTCCCAACACACACTTAAACAGCTTCTTAATAGAGTGCTGCCAAATGTCAGATACATACTAGGACGCTGGGAGGAGACGAAAGATCCACAGTTTCCATTTTAGTGAGGCAGTTCCCCGCTCCGTTTTTCACCATCTGAATTTTTTCATCATACTCTGCCTGCAGAAGGAAAACAAATTACCCCCCACATCAGCATCAACCAAAGCTGCCTCCTAATTTAGGAGTGCATTAGCACAACTGCTGCTGTTTTACAAAACACTGATGCTGCCGTTCGCTGTAGTAACAAAAACGTGCATTTAAATACTCGCGTGATGCTTGAAAGAGCTTGAGAAAACCCTTTAGTCCCTAGAAGTCAGCCCAGACGTTTTCTACTGTTTTCAAGAGTCACATGAGCTTCCGCAGTTCACAACACACAGAAGTACCAGGAGACCAGGCTTGCTTATTGAGGTGATTTCTCCTTTTATAAAATCGGGGATATTCACTGCAACCTAACAGTGTAGGTTCCACATAAATATAACAAACTTCTTCATGGTGCCGGAGCACTGGAAGGGGCTGCCCAGGGACGTTGTGCAGTCTCCTTCTCTGGAGACATTTAAAACCAGCCTGGACATGTTCCTGTGTGACTGGGTCTAGGTGATCCTGCTCTGGCAGGGGGATTGGACCGGATGATCTCTCAAGGTCCCTTTCAATCCCTGACAGTCTGTGACTTAAATATTAAGGATTTAAAACTGCTTTTTTCTATTGTAAAATAAAATCAGTTCGGTACTGCAGATCAAAGCTACTGGTGGTTTGGTGTTTTTGTTAAAAAAACCAAAATTATTTAAGATATTTATTGTGTCTTCGTTTCCAAAGCTCGACCTACAGCTCATTAGGAGACATGAAGGCTTACCTCTACTTTTTCCAGTCGTTTCTTTACATTTGAAATAAATGTTTCCCATGAATCAATTTGTGAATTCAACTTCGGTGCTGCTGAAGCAGGGCTGCCAAAGTATTGGAGATTTTCAGTTAAATCCCAACAATTCCCTTGTTTTTGATTAAGACCTGGTTTTAGTGCAACAGTTCCTTCCCCTGGCAGCTAAATCCCAGTTACAGACCTCAAGCAAGGTTAAGTTACAATCAGTTAAATGGTGTGTACTTAGATGCCAGCCAGTCTTAGAAGTGGACTCCTGAGATGTGAATGTATTCTCAGCACCAAAAGGACAGGGGACACCGCCTGAGTTGCGGAAGAGGCTTTGTAAAAAAGCAGGTTACCAGAGAGTTCCAGTTCCTTGTAAGGAAGAAGAGAAGGCTGCTGCATACCCAGCAGTTGTGTTTGCACTCTTTTTGATTTACACTGCAGCCTTTTTCCAGGGATCTGTGCAGGAGTAACTGGGACCTTCCCAGTAGCCTGCTCCCCCCTAAGAAAGACAGTGACAAGTTTGCTCCTGTGTTACCATATCTCTTGGTAGTTTAAGACTGAGAAGCAATTCAGCTTCAGGAAAGCTGCATTTAGGTTTCTACACCCCTTTCATGCTGGCATCCCATGAGCCAAACTGCCCTGTCTAGTTAATCACAGTTAAACACTCAGTAGTTACTTGCATTTTCCAACCAGCAGTACTGAATTTCTCAGTAGGAACTTCCTGTACCTGCTGAATGACTTCAAGACCCTGAGATTTACTTCTGCATTGGCAGCCATGCCATTTAGCTTGCATACTTCAGTTTCCTTCCAGTTTTTGAGTACTGATATCTGTAACAGAACATTACCGTGTAAGAAAAGTAAGTGCAGTAAAAGCAGAAGGAATAACCTCTCTCACACACACACACACAGAGAGTTCCTACAGTGGAGTTAACAGCCCTGGCAGGCATTTACATACATTCCCTTCAACGGGCAGTAGAAAGCTTGCATAAATGTTCCATTTGAAGCACTGCACACACATACACACATGCATACATGCGTTGTTACAGAGATACCTAAAACCACATCCTTAAAGTGATTAAGGCAGCCTTTGAAATACTGCCTGGTTGAAGACTAACGTGAACCAACAATTCAGTCTTTTTATAAGATGATCCTACAGCAGACAATACAGTCTTCATGCCCTCCTTAAGAGCGGACAATTGTTCATGATATTCCAAGTCTTTCCAGTACAAAACAGTGTCAGGACAAGATTCCAGTCTTTATCAGAGCTGGTGGAACACACAAGTCCGTTGGTGCATTCTGGTTCTACCTGATAAACAAGCAGTGATGTATTCACTAACCAAGACTGACTTCTAACAAGGAACTCGTTGTGATTCTGTGAGTTATTTCTTACTAAGGATGAGTATAAAACTCAGTTACCAGCTGGGATTTTGTTTGGGGCAACATTACAATGCCCCGAATTCTGTGCAATTTCATGCTGGTCAATAATAATAATAATGAGCCTTGATCTGCAGAGTTTTATAGGCCAACGTCATGAACCACACTTGATTATCACACCTAAGGAAGTTTTTACATGCTACTTCTAAAGAGTCTGTTAGGAAAGATTTCAGCAGTCACCTCCCCCTCCTACTATCAGCACAAATGATCCAAGCTTTAGCAGACATGCTTCACAATATTTTTTGCGAGTACCTCTGCTTTAATAGCTCTTTTCACACACTCCTGGCAGTCATCTTGACTCTTCTTTATAAGCTCTTCCAATTTTAATTTGTCACTAGCAAATTTATTACTGTGAATAAAAAAGTAGTTAAATATTTGAGTAACACTGACAGAAGAGTAGTATTTAAAATTTATGTCATTTTAGCCATTTCCTACAGCTACTCTCTCTTCCTCTCCATTTACATTGTAAAGCCTGTGCCTTCAGAGATAGAATCTCTTCAGGGACAGCATCATGCACATAGAATCACAGAATCATCAGGGATTGGAAGGGACCTCGAAAGATCATCCAGTCCAATCCCCCTGCCACAGCAGGGCACCCTGACCTGGTCCAGGCAGGTTTAAAACGTCTCCAGAAAAGGAGACTCCACAAAACCCTCCCAGGCAGCCCCCTCCATTGCCCCACCACCCTCCCTGGGAAGAAGTTACAGAATCAGTCAGGGTTGGAAGGGGCCACAGTATCACCCAGTTCCAACCCCTCTGCCATTGGTAGGGACACCCCAAGAGCAAGCTGGCCAGAGCCCCATCCAGCCTGGCCTTAAACACCTCCAGGGACGGGGCCACAAGCACCTCCCCAGGCAACCCATTCCAGGCTTTCACCACTCTCACGGTGAAGAACTTCCTCCTCAGATCAGGTCTAAATCTCCCCATCTCCAGCTTTGCTCCATTCCCCCATGTCCTGTCACTACCTGAGATCCTAAAAAGCCCCTCCCAAATAAAGACACCTGTGCCTCTAGATGTGACCTTGTGCTTTCTTAATCACATTTCACTGTGCAATATAAGAAGCCTGAAGAAGTTTGACTAGTGCAAGTATTATTGTCCTGAGTATTATTGTACCTGAGATGTCAGGTCATAGGCTGGACCTGATGATCTTACAGGTCTTTTCCAGCCTCAATAATTCTGTGATCATGTCTAAAGAACATAACCTATAAATGAGCCTTGACTTTACATTATGTGCAAACGAGTAACTTGTAGAAAACATTTAGATAACTCTAAGTATGTTTAGGACTGTAAAAAAGCATGGAGATCCCAAAGCTACCTGCAGGAGTTAAGCATGTCTGTACCACACCCTTCCTGTAGCAGGTGTTCTAAAATACAATACCATATCATCAAGGGAAACGTATGGGAGGATGCTCAAAAACCAGATTGTTGTTATTGGGATTATCTAAAAGAAAATACTCAGGAGAAGTAAACTAACTTAAGAGAGAGTTCAACCCTTAGCCCAGAGAGAAGCAGACGACTCCAATAATGACAAGTCAGCAGAAAAATGTAAGTATTGCTGAAAGGTATGAGAGTCTTACCTGGTCTCGAGATATTTACTTAAATGTAGCTTATACTGCTTTTCCTTCTCATCAATGGTCTTTGAATACCTAGAGTAATCAAACAGTTCAGCTTGTTCCAAGAAACGTTCATTAGCAAACGCCTAACATGTGCCTCTATACCCACAGTGATAACCTGTGTGTTGTGTGGTGTTCAACACCACAAGTGCCTTTACATCTATTCCCAATTAAGCAGTAGTTGAAGAAAAGCAGGCCTTCTCAGGAGAGATCTGGTCCAAACTACTGAGACTAAACTGAAACCCAACAGAAATCAAGCTGGAAGGCTTAGAATCGTAAAATCATTTAGGTTGGAACAGACCTTTAAGATAATTGAGTCCAAGCTTTAACTTGTGCAGTAAGTCCACTGCTAAACCATGTCCCTAAGCTCCGTGTCCGTACAGCCTTGAAACATGTCCAGGGTCTTCTTGGAGAGACAACATTACAAATCCCTCAGGAATCTTCAAACCCAATTACAGAACCCCACCATGTCAGTCAGATTCATTCGCTACCTACTTTAACGCTTGACCTGTATCTTCCAAACAAGTCAAAACTCCAAGAGCAGACATCTAGATACTTCAAGCCTATGACTGTGTAACCAGCTAGATGTTTCATCACAGACAATGATCAGGATAGTTAAAAGATTTTGAAAGTCTTCAGTGTTAGAGGAAAAGCTACTAGCGATACCTCACCAAATGGCACACGATTTATTTTTAGCTAGGCCAGTGAGACGGTCTCTTGTTAGCTGTGGCAGAACGCTGACTGATTTACTTCCTCCTGCTCCATAGCCAGCAGAGCTCTTTAACCAGGGAAAAAGACACGATGGGATTCATGCACTGGTGCAATGGGTTTGAGTTTGCCCTGCAAACTCCTGTTTCAGGATGAAAATGTGGGGAAAAACCCCAACCCCACAGCAGGTCCATGCAGTTCAGGGGTGCCTGTAGTTTTACTTTAATCTGAGAAATGACAGACAGGAGTAGAAAAAACAGGAACTGCGCACCCTTGGCTGACCTTCTCATGTAGGCTGTGGCAGAACAGGCAAAAAGCCTGAAAGGGAAATAGATGCAGACCAGAGTTCAGCTGGGCTGACTGTGCAACACCAATAGGAAGACTGAAGATGGGAATGAAAATTTAAAGCTAATCATAATGCAGCAGAAGAGCATGCTGAGAAGGCCATGAAGGAGACAAGTGAAAAAGATCTAAAGGGTTCTGGAAGATGTGGGAGGATCTACAACAGTGAAAGAACAGTACTTGGTAATTAGGTTAAATAATGTTCCATGTACATACAGCCTGTTAACCACAGCTCTGATCCTAGAGTTGAATTTAACTCATTTCAGGATGACATATTCAGGGCAACAAGTATGTGTTTTCACTCTGCTTAGATCATGGAGTCTGTAGACGCTGCAGCTTCTCACAGCCTATCAGCAATACCTGTGCTTAGCACTGCTTTTATAAAAATAAAATCAAAGGAAAAATAACACCAATGTGCATTTCAAATGAGTACCTATCATTCGTATCTGTATGCTTTTTAGCTGTGCTCCTCAGTGCCTTTAGGTTCTCTTGATTTTCTTTTTTCTTCTGTTGCCATTTCTTCTTTTGTACATCTAAGTCTTCACTGAACCAAACCAGTTCACTCTTTGATACCTAAAACCAGCAAATAAGAAAATACTATATCTGAAAATACTCCTTTATTCAAACACAAGCCAGAGCAGCTTGCTGGCACTACTGATCAAAAGCTGAGCCCGTGGGCAGTGTGTAACTAGTGCTTAGTTTACTGTCAGTTCAGGTGTTCAGCATGGGCAACACATTCACAAAGGCTTTCCCACAGCAAGTGGCTCACCTCAGCTACACAGCCTCAAAACACCCGCAACCATGTTTTGCGGTCAACTAAACAAAGAGTCACAGTTCCACGCTGTCTGGTACAAATACACACAGAACTACAACCCCAATCCAGCTCAGAAACAGCACTGATACTGTTGTATTGCTGTTAACAGCTGGGATGTTACAGTTCATGACACAGTTCAGACCAGAAGGAATCTTACAGCTACCACAACTAGGTAGTATCAACGCATCACTGGGAAATACAAGAAAGCATTGCTTGCAAAGTGCCTACAATGCCCACAGACAAGATCATTCACCCTGCATAGAGCCAGGCTTTCAGCCTAAGACTTTTAGAGCTCACATTTTTACCAGGTATTCACACAGGACAAACACACATGAGACTGTTATCCCTCGCAGGAAAGTCTGCCAGGCCACTCACAACCCTACGTGCAGGAGCTCCCAAGCTGCAGTACAAGAGTTACTCAAACACACCATTGGAAGAACAAAAATAAGTAAACTGAGCTTGAAGGCCAGGTTCCATCTTAAAAAAGATCACATAATCACAGCATTATTGAGGCTGGAAAAGACCTCTGAGATCATCCAGCCCAGCCGATGACCTGACATCACCACATCAGCTAGACCAGGGCAGTAAGGGCCACATCCAGTCTTAAAACATCTCCAGGGATGGTAATTCCACTACTTCCCTGCAAAGTCCATTCCAGTATCCGATCATCCTTCTGGTGAGGACAGGCTTCCTAACATCAAACCTAATCCTCCCCTGGCACAGCTTCAGGCCCTGTCCTCT
>VZRI01002946.1:28768-50832 GCA_013397515.1 Upupa epops
GATATTTATATGGAACCTCCTCTGTTCCAGCTTGCACCCATTGGCCCTTGTCCTATCACTAGATGACCTTGAAAAGAGCCTGGCTCCATCCTCCAGACACCCACCCCTCACATATTTGTAGACATTAATGAGGTCACCCCCTCAGCCTCCTCTTCTCCAAGCTCAAGAGACCCATCTCCCTCAGCCTTTCCTCATAAGGGAGGTGCTCTACTTCCTTCATCATCTTCTTCACTCTATGCTGTTCTCAAATTGATTCATCTCAGTTTTAAACAGTAGCAGGCTTACCTTGAACACTTCTGTTTAATAATGGCTCTTGGTGGTTTCTTGAGTTTCGAGACTCTTTTTTCAAACTACCAGGAAAAAAAAGTGACATCATATGAATTAAATCTGAGTTACAATGAAACACAGCTGCTTTCAAACCCAGTTCCCACTGATGACAATTCGAACCGATAGGTTACCTATTAAGGCAATGCCTGTTTCTCCTTCTAAACAGTATTTAGAAATACTTCTAAATAATGCTCAGATTCTGTAGTTAAAAGAACAAATCAGATATGAGCTGACAGTCAGATTCTCTTCACTTTACCAGAATAAATATCTCAAAGATCATTTTCCTATGTTATATGCCAATTTACTTACTTCACATTTTACCAGACCAGAAGAATTGAAAATAACTATTTTTGAAATAAGGCCTTCACAATCAGGAGTGAAGCACAATTCTTGAAGAAAATCCTGTTGGAAAAATAATAACCATGAAGATAGTTAAATCAATAGAAGAGCTATTACTAATTTGAGGTTACCAAGATCACTAAAGCTCTACAAGTCATAAACTCTAATTGGTTGAGGAAAGCAAGTGACAGCAGACTTGGCAAAAACTACAGATCAGAAGTAGGTCTGTGGCATATACCTGATCTTCTCAAAGCTTCTGTCAAGGCCCTCTTCCTGCAACTCCATGTTGAAGAGTGAACTTCAAGAGCACTCTTATCAGTCCATACTCTACCTGGACTGCCCCTCATTTTATACTGGCTGCTGCTATCATATTCTGTAAAACCCCTCAGACAGTGTTGAAATGCAGCTTTAACAGCAAGAGTGCAGAAGGAAGTAAACTTCCATCTGCAAGATCAACAGGCTAAGCATACTACTTCGCAAGAGACTCATCTTTCCTCCTGTCCCTGTTATGTGGGTGGAACACCAGGCTGTAGCACTGCACTTACCTCAAAGCAAAGGAATGTGATTGTTTTGACTACAAAAAAAAGCAAAAATAAAATGCTTCTAGTCTACTACAGCTCTTACCTTATCATTTTTATCACTGTAGTTTATTGTTTTCAACTTTTTCCAACAGCTGATATGAAATTCCACTCTACACTGCTGACAGCAAGTAATACGTATAAAACCCTAACATTGAGAAAAAACATGAATTTAACATCTCAAAAAGCCCAAAGAGAAAATTATATGCGACAGCAGATAAGACAACATGTTCCAGACAGCTCTTTAATATAAAAGGGACCAGAAAACAAACACCATTTTATTTCCCAACCCATTTTAAACTAAGAATTTACCTTAAAGTCTGGGTCTGTAAAATATATTTGGATCTTGGAGTAGCCATGGCATTGCTGATATCGACAAACTGCATCCGGTTCCGGGGGGAACTTGCATTCCTCAATACGATTCTTTAAAAGCAACTGAGGAGCACAAAATTATGAAGACAAATTGCACAGAAACCAAAAGAAGGTTCAATATCTACTTACAAACTTCTGGGGAACTCTGCAATGAAACACACATCTCTTTTTGAGCAGCAGACAACTGTCCTTTGATGGCAAAGTATTCAAAAGCTCATTTGAACTGCTACCAGTTAAGTACTCACAGCATCCCTGCATGAAGGTTTATCTCGGGCCAACTTTCTACATGCTGGCCACTTCCAAACGCACAAGAATACTTTAAATTTTCCTTTGCCAAATATGATGAGCTGGATTATTCAGGTAGTGTGACAAAAATGGAGGATCTGCTCATTTCCACGGGATTTCAGCACTGCCTCATCTAGGATCTGCATTACAGGAGCATGTACGTTGCCAGGGACAGCTCAGATCTGGCCCTGTACTGCAGCTACTGAGATTTCTCAGAATAGTATCTGAGATAACTGAGATAAAGACATTATGTTTACATTACAAGTCAGTTCAAGTCCTGCAGGACTGGAATTGAGCCCAGATTAGTCAAACATTCTTAGAAACAAACAAAGCACCAGTTACAGCCTTTCACACTGTTGCATTATGCATTCCCGAATTACCAGACCAGCAGACTATTACTCAGCTGAGGGTCTATGAGAAATCTTTAGGTCAGTTTCCATTTAGGGAACACTAAGAATGCTTCTACCAGAAATGCAACAGGTAAGAATAGTGTATCCAAGTTAGTACATTGAATAATCTAGCAAGTTCTACCATGTCAAACTGCCTCTGAGCAGAGTTGCTCATGCATATTGCCTCTCACAGCATGATTTATCCCAGAGTCCTTCACAAACAACAGAGACTCAATTACAGTTTAAATAAACAATAGAGGTAATAGTAATGATAATAAAAAGCTGTTAGGTGTGAGAAAACTGTTTGCAGTACCAGAATTGCAAGTTAGAATTTTCAAGTCAAACAGCTGCCACGGCACTGACCAAGGACTGCATGGTTAAACTCTTCACTTTGTTTGCAAACAGAGCAGCACTGCTGCAGTTTTCCACTTCACATCTGAAGTACATTAGAACCACATTATTACAAAGAAAGACCCAGTCACCTTTCTATTACATAAAAAGACCCTCAAGCTATAAAAGGGATGCTTCTCACGTGTTCAAATTTGCCACTGCAAAAAGAATTTGCTCTTCAAAGAGTCTCTGTTGTTTATGAAGCACTCTGGGATAAATCATGTGGGGGTGACAACACTCTATAATGAGCAGCAACACTTGCACTTGCTGCTCCAGACCAAAATATCCCTTTTAACCCTCATCTTTCTTTGGCTTTGACAGTGGGAAGAGGCAAGAAGGAAGACAGCCTTTAACTTTTGTGTAGAAAGGTGATTTGACAGACCAGGTGTTTATGCTTTTTTTTAAAAATAAAACCAAAAGCAAACCAATAAAAACCAAACCTGTAAATGTTCTGTCTGTGTTTCTTCAATGACCCAAGATGTTGTGGGCCAAGTTAATACTCCAGGTACAATCTTGTGATTAACCATTGTCTGTGATTTCAGGAACTGATCGAGCGCATCTGAAAACCTAGAGTTTGAAACAGGTACAACGTATTCAGATCACCTGCAGTAACTTCTACATGACCTGTAAGACTCTGACAATTTGTGTTATGACCCAAAGAAAAAAGGAACAAGCATGTGGCAAGAAATAACATCTATTTTATAATCTGTCAAGTAAGCCAGACTTTACATTAGATATTAGGAAGAATTTCTTTAGAGAAAGAGTGGTGAGACACCAGAATGGCCTTCCTAGGGAGGTGGCTAAGGTACCATCCCTGGAAGTGTTTAAGAACTATGTAGACATGATGCTTCATGTCAGGCTACAGTGGCCAGCATGGAGGGGGTTGTTTTGTGGTTTTCAGTGTATCAGGTGTTTGTGGGTGTAGGTACAGTTGGACTTGGTGATCTAGTAGGTCTTTTCCAACCAGGATTATTCTGGATTCTGCAGTGTTATATTCTTTCCCTGCCCCCCCTTACTGTACCCCTCTTCTTTTCCTCTTCCTTGCCTTTTCTTGTTTCTTGTTTCACCACTCTCTTTTCCTTCTATCTCATACTGTACAGCCATACAGCTGTGCTGGCTTTTCAACTTAGTTTTGCCTTCTAAGAATCTCAAATCAATCTCTCCTCTCGCAAATCCACTGTAATTTATAGATCATGACACTAGTGCTGCATTGGTGGCCTCTGCCGGAGAGGCACATCCAAGTCCCTCAGCCAAGATGGTGGCACCATAGGGAAAGCTTGGAAGGAAAGAATAAAACCTATTGCACAGCTGTGAGCAGTAGGGAAGAGCATGAGAAACAGCTTTTCAAGCACCATGGTAAGAAGGAGGAGGTACTCCAAGCAGCCCCTTTAGAGAAACTGGCCACAGAAGATATTGACACTAGCCATGGAGGACCCCTGCCAGACCAGGTGCATGTGCCTTGAAGGAACTATGGGTCCACACTGCAGCAGGGGAGGAGTGAGTGAAGGAAGGAGAGGAGTGGTTACAGACAGATCACAATCCCCATGCCCAATCTTTCTGGGAAGCTTGGGAATGAGATGTACAGGAGTCTGGAATGAGGGAGTGAGGTCAAGCCGAGTATAAAGGGGGCATAAGGGAAAGGTGATTTTAGTTTTTACTTTGTTTCTTACCATCCAGCTCAACTTGAACAGACCAAATTATTCTCCCTCAAGTTGAGTCTCTTTCGCCTGTGACTGTAATTAGCAAGTGATCTCCCAGCCTTTATCTCAACTCCTGAGCTTTTTCATCAGACTTTCTCCCTATCTCCCATTGAGGAGGGGAAGCAGGAACATAGCTGAAGGAGGGTCTGGCAGCCAGCCCGGGTCAACCCACAACAGGCATGACAGGGGATTTTTATTAAGTAGAGCAATACAGTGGTAGTCTGAACTCGTATCACAGGCACAACTTAACTGCAATACACACTTGAATCATTACAGATGTGAAACTGGTCTCTACATGCTTACTCACAGGATGCTAGAAAGAAATACTGCCAGGAATGTAAGAGCTGAAGCCAGCACTAGACCTTTTCTCTCAAGTTCATTAGCTGTCCAGTTTCGGTATTTTATCTTTTGGCTGAGCCATGTATACACTCCCCTGCTCTCCACATACCAGTCTGACCAGCTCAGTAAGACACTACTTTCCAGCTCATGAACGCAGTGACTCATTGGTGCATCTCCCTTATCTAAAATCAAGGTCAACCTCCAGTCTCCCTGGTGTTAGATAAGTTAAGCTTTCCTTACAATGCATTTCTCCCCACAATCATTGCTTTTTTTGCCCTTCTCCCAGTAACTCTCCTCTGCTGCAGCAGTGACCTAGCTGGTCACAGCCCTACAGTCTGCCTGTATCAGCAACTTCTGTTACATCCTTAACAATAACAAAGTTGTAAGAAATTATTCTGATGAACAAATGCAGGTATTAACAAAGAATCATCATAAAAAAACAGACAAGCTTTTACATCATTTCTCAAAACAAAACATTCTTTGTTTCAAACACTGAAGCTTTATATTACACCAACCTGTTCTGTCTTAGGTACACTCTTCCAATTCCATAGTATGCCAAACACCCAAGTCTTTCCTCCTGGTACTCTTCAATTATTTTCTTAAACTGGTCTTCAGCTTCTGTCAATGTCTTTAAAATAGAAGTTCACATAAAAAATAAGTGGCAGAAGCTTTTAACTCTTCCCTCGCCTTTCCTGCTCCATTAGAGCAGGTGCATATACCCTATCCTTTGGTAAATCTTATGTAAAGGGAATTCAGCAACTGTATGATCACACAGAAAGACTTCCCCTTTTTTAAACACTGGGAACTTACTCTGTAAATTCGGGATGCTTCTGAAATAGTGACATTAAATGACTGAGCTCATTAAGCTACAAACACCCAGACATTTTTTAATTTGTTGTAGAAGACTGAATATTTTTAAACGCTGCAAGAAAAAATAAAAACCCAAACAACCTCCCCCTCAAAAAATGCCAAACTGAACCAAACCAACCTGCCAACCCACCCACCCTTCTGTTTTGGTGTTTTCCAGAATCAAAATCCAAAATTTGTTCTCCCTTTTCAGAAGCAGAATGCTTGTGTTAGAAAGACTAGTGTGTAGCCACATGACAACACAGAACTAATCTGACTATACTTCATTATTACTTGAGAATCTAATCTGAAAGCTTAAAATTAATTTTATTTGGTAGCTTAATTTATCCAAAACTATTAAAGATCAAGTTTCAGATATCCAGCTGTGATTCTAAAATGTGACAACTATACTTCCTCACTCATATCTGTTAAGAAACCAAAACGGATTGCCAACTACCTGAGCTAGAATTTTGAATGAAAGTTATGTAGTGGTTTAAATTCATACCTCAGACTGTCCTATTCCAAGAAGAGCAGTGGCATGTCCATACATGATTATTCCATAATGAATAACAGGAATATTCCATTGCTGCAAAAAAATTCACATTACGGTAGAAGCGCACACACTTTGCCGCTAACTGTCACTGTGACTTGAAGATCTTTGTTATAACAGAACTAGGAAACTCTTTTCTCATTCTTCTTATAGCATCTATCCAGGTGTATGCTGTAATCAGCATAAAATGCAGAAGTTAACTACTGTTGACAGCTCCTGGTAACTACTACTGGTAGCTGAGGATTAACTCTACTGCTAGTCATTTGGCACCCCTATATATTTTAAAGTGGTACATCCTGAAACTCTGCTTTTAGAAATGCTGTAACAACAGACCTCACTACCCTGACTTCAGGCAGTGCAGTGCATTTCTCCCAAGTTTAGAATTGATCTACTTTTTTCCCTTTATTTTTAAAAAAAAGGCACCCCCTCCCTCCAAAAAATAATAATAATAAAAAATTCAACCCTTTCTCAACCTTTTTCTTCCTAATAAACAAGGTCACGATTCCAGATAGATCCGTTACTTGCTTGGACAGACTTGCTGGCACTGCAGCAGCACACAGTAAAATGAGAGCTTGAAACAGGGCAATGCATGCATACTAACACTCTCACACAAAGCTTAATACTGCAGTACAATAATTGAAAGAAATCTAGGACAATAGATGGGACAATTGCTGACTGGCTGGATACACACACACACTGAATTTCAGTCTTTGCAATGAGAGGCATGTGACCACAAGAACACAATAGATTCTTCTTACCCTACGTTATTAGTTAAGTAAAGGTTAAGCTGACAATCACCACTCGTTTCTTATCAAATAAAATATTTGATAAGACTACCTTGTAAGAATAGTGGTTTGGTAATTTTGGTTTAGACTTTAGAAATGCATGCATACACTGAGCGTTACAAGAATACATCGTATGCTAGTATCACTTCTTTTAACCTGTTCTCAGTTTTAAGTTCCTTGGCATACTCATCAGCAACTGGCACTGTAATCAACATTGCAGGCAACAATTTAAGCACAACTATTTTGATGGAAAGAACGAAACATGGTATTGAAAACATACACTTAAATTACTCTAATAAACTGCATCATTCCTATCAGTTTACCTTTAATTGTGACAGATTTGTACTGCTCAACAATTGTGAGAAGGCTTGTGCGGCATTGTAACACTGCTGGTCCATCAAGGCTGTGTAAGCATCACGAACAAGAGATTTAACCTCTTCTAAGAACACAGTTAAATCCTCCTAAAACATTTAGGAAAACAGTAAGTCCAAAAGAAAACAGTATTTTCCTTTTTTCATTGTTTTGTGAAGCAAGCAAGCTATTTGCTAAAATTCAACAGAGAGCTGCTAAATTCCTGCACTTCCTAAAGTTTTATCACAGTGTCACTTCTAAAGCAGTAAATCAGGTGCATTTTTATAAAAGTGTCTGAAATTCAACTTCTAAAAACTTTAGATTTCGATGGACCTACTGCTGCTACTCTCTTGAAAATCTAGGTTTTGCTCCAAGTTTAGATACTTTTGTGTCCAGAAAACTGTAAGTTTAGTTCAAGTAACATTTTAATCCTTCTTACATATAAAAGAAACCCTAGACACACACCTTTTCTCACTTGTTTACATGACATCAAATTGGGCATGTATATCAATCTGTTTGAAGGCAGGGAGGCTTTACTGAGGCCACACAAATATTGTGTTCAGTTCTGGTTCCTCCACTACAAGAAAAACACTAGGTGCTGGAGTGTATCCAAAGAAGGGCAATGAAGCTGATGAAGAGACTAGAGCAAAAGTCCTGTGAGGAGCAGCTGCGGGGACTGAGGGTTGTTTAACCTGATTGATGAAAAGGAGGCTTACTGCTGTCTACCAGTACTTGAAAGGAGGTTGTAATTGAGGTGTGTGTTCTCTCTCAAATAAGAAGCAGGAAGACAAGAGGCAATGGCCTCAAGTTACACCAGGTTTAAACTGTGTATTAGGAAATAGTTCTTCACTAAAGGTATTGTGGGCCAGTGGCATAACCCCCTGGAAGTATTTAAGAGATGTATGAAAGTTGTACCAAGTGACATGGTTTAGAGGTGACTTGGGTTCATGGTTGGATTTAATGTTTCTATGAATTAGGTACAACCCCATGATTTCACTTCTAGAACTCTAGGATAGTCATTACTCACTGCTGATAAGATCAGAGAAAAATTCTCTATTTATGAATGTTATAGTTTTTTCAGCTGCCAATCAACCAAGTGCTTTACAATTATTTTCAAGTGTGCTTATCAAACACAGGAAAACATATTCAGGTAGAACTCTGATAGGGTATTATAAACCCCTGAATGATTCCCAGCAAATTTTGTAGCTTTTCTTACAAACTAAGACACAAAAATACAAGTTGGTAATGGAGCTCTCTTAACAAAATCATCATATCGCTGCACTAAGTTTTGTTACAATAATTTGCAGTGTGAGGTTTTAGAGGAAAAGAAGAAGAGAATCAAAACACTACTGGCCACAAGACAGTAGAAATCAACATGACAACATAATCTTTGTCTCCTGATAACATTCATGCCAAGCATGAAGTACTAAATTTTTAAAAGAAATGTGATTTTGGACTGTTACTAAAAGGTGACAAATCATTTATGCTTAAGGTCATATGCTAATGAATTCCCACTTACCTCATCCGTGACAGAGTAGAATTCATCTTCATCAGCACCATACTCTACCTTGAAATCAGGGTGATCTCTAGAAATAACAACGGCATGAGTTTATACATGTCATTATACATAAACTTATTTTAAAGAAACACAAGTGTCTGCACTTTTATAAACTGCATCACATTTGCTAGAGGCACACTTTCACATTAACAACAACACTATCAAGAATTATAATGCTATTGATATAGTCGATCTTATAAAGGGATGGGATAGGTGAATACAGAACTTTCTTATACCAAAGAAAGCAGTATAAGAAGTTTCTTTCCCCTTCTCAGATCTTCCAAAGAATGAGATCCTTTATCCTAGTGTAACCATCACTTAAAATCAAATATGCATGAGGGGCAGAGAAAAGCAGAAAGGAACAGAGCTGTTCCTGCCAGCTTCCTCTTTCCACTGCTGCAGCAGAGATGCTATGCATAGCTAGAAGAGTGAAAAAGGATAATGAAGAGGCAAAGTACTGCTTAATACTCTAAACTAAACCCTCTATGCTAAGACTGCTAGTTAATGCTTAGTACTATTATATTGTCTTTTGTTAATATATATTCAATTCTGTCCCGCACGCAAAGCCATAAATAATCATCATAAGAGACACATTCCTTACGGTGCTAGAGGATTTCCCAGATTTGTGGAATCCAAGCAACCTATTAATTACAAATACAGAAAAGAAATCCTAATAAAGTGTGCACCTCACTTGTTGAGAAATACTGTGGGTTTTCTAGAGCTAATAAACGTCCGAATGAGAGAAGTAATTTTGCTGAAGGTCCACTTACTTTAAAGAGGATTTCTTCACATAATGAACTCTAAGGTTCCTCTCACTCTTAAAGTAAAAAGAGAAAGAAGTCCGTGGCAACCCAGGTATATCACATGAATAACCTCTCCTGTGACGAAGTCTCAGTTGCTCTAGCTAGTGTTATTAAGAGAGTTATGGAAAAACAAACCCAAAGGACTGTACTGTAATAAATAGAGATTTTAAAAGGTAGGTTTTGTGGTTACCCTCATATTAGGGACTGGCAATAATCAGGTTTGGCTCCCAAGTTTCCCAACAGTTTGGATTCTTCTACACAAGAAATCTGCCTTCTAAAATCATGACTCAATGGAAATCTATTTCAATGTAAACACTGTTTTCCTGTTTGAAATCTTTCTAAACACCGACTAAAAAAAACACTGGCTGAAGAAGCACACAAGAAAGAAGAGTACAATCTGAGCGTTTTGTATTTGTCTGATTTTATATCGCAGGTTAAAATTCTCTAAGTTTTCATCTCTGTGTGTCAGCAATTTCCTCAAAGATGTTTGAAACATGTGGATCCCATGAACACCAGGAAGAAGTCTCTCTTTTGTTAAGCTTTTTCAAAAGAAGATGAAAGCATAATTTTTGTCCATAAAAGCTTAGTGCATTTACCTTGACTGATACAATTTTGGCCCCAAACCATTAAACATATACATTCACACTCAGCATGTGCTACAGGGAGTACTCAAAATTCGACACTGAAGTGCTTTAAGCAAAAATTCAAGTCTACAAAAAACACTAAGGGACTTTTTCTAGTCTTCAGTTCTAAGACTGACTTAATGTTTCCCTTGCAGTCTGTTTTCCTACAAAGCATATGAAGAGTCAAAGAAGTTTAAGGATTATTTGGAACACAGAACTACTCTGAAAGTGCTTTAAAATAAAACAGAGCTTGTATTATACTCTGATGTAAGTTTGAACGTAACAATTGTAAGAAGTTTCCTATTATCTTTTGCCATAAAGAAAGTACAATTTTTGTTTTGGCTGCAGCGTCTCACTTGGTCTGGGGCCACAGGTTTTAAACAAGTTAATAAAATTACATCTTCATTTAGTAAAATTCAGTCGAGCTTTGGAAAGTTTCGTTTTCATAGAACAACTCAGGCTTTTCATGAAAACTCGAATTTTGTAAACTTTCATCAAATACCTAAACATGAACAAAGCTATTAGCAAAGAGCAAGCAGCAAGCCGAAGATGCATTAAGCCATTTTGCAAGTCCTACATAAATAACTCAAAATAATAACAACTTCAAAAATAAAACTCCTTACTTAATCTTTTCAGAGTCAGTAACTTTGGGTTTTGTGCTTCCTTTGTTTTGAGGGCTTTGACCTGTAACAAAACAAAGTATTTTAAACAAAATGATCATGATCCAAGACAAACAAAGAAGAAAATGCACTCTGAAATCATAGAACCATCACGGATTGGAAGGGATCTCGAAAGATCATCTAGTCCAATCCCCCTGCCGGAGCAGGGTCACCTAGACCAAGTCACAAAGGAACATGTCAAGGCGGGTTTTGAATGTCTTCAGAGGAGACTCCACACCTCCCCTGGGCAGCCTGTTCCAATGCTCTGCAAGACCACACTGCTGGCTCATAGTCATCCTGCTGTCCACTAGGACTCTCAGGTCTCTTTCTCCTACACTGCTCTCAAACAGGTCAGTCCCCAACCTATACTGGAATCTGGCGTTGTTCTTGCCCAGATGCAAGACTCTACACTTACCCTGTTGTACCTCATTCAATTTCTCTCCACCCAGCTCTCTAGCCTGTCCAGGTCTCACTGAATGGCAGCACAGTCTGTTGGGGTATCGGCAACACCACCCAGCTTTGTGTCACCAGCAAACTTGCTGACAGTGCCCCCTAACCCCTCATCCAAGTCATTAATGAATAGATTGAAGAGGACTGGTCCCAGTACTGATCCTTGGGGGTCCCCACTAGATACAGGCCTCCAACTAGACTCTGTCCCATTGACCACTACTCTCTGGCTTCTATCCTGGAGCCAGTCCACAATCCACCTCACTACCCAATCATCCAGTCCTCACTGCCTCAGTTTGGCTTCTAGGATGCTATGTGAGACTGTGTCAAATGCCTTACTGAAGTCAAGACAGACCACATCCACTGCTCTGCCATCATCTATCCACTTGGCTATGCCCTCATGAAAGGCTATCAGGTTGNGACTTAGAAAAGATGACAGAGAGTAGCTTAGCAATGACTTCTGCTGCCTCGTTTTATATATAAATATATATATTTATTATATAAATATTAGCTCAAGTATTTACAATATCAAATACTAACACAAACCAAAGGTTTTTCAAAAAGCCACCTCTGAGCATTACAGGATGAATTTAATGTTACTTAATAGCAGTATAGGACTTCATTACTCATATAAATGAGAAAATACACTTCAAATAGAAAGAATCTTTAGATTTTGTAAGATATGATCTGGCTTAATACTACTCTGACAACTAGCAAAGTGGACTTCCAGCTAAAAATAAATCAGTATTAAGTAAATGACTCCCATTTTTAAAGGGAGTAATAGATTACTATGGCTGTTGAAGCTTGACTACATTTTAGAGTCTGCTACTTCAAAAAGATATTGCTGAAGAGGTTACATTCGGCTCATGCTAATCTTAGAAATGCAAACACATTCATGTGTCAGAATAATATAAAGGACCCCGATTACAACATACAAACACTTGACTATGAAAACACTGGCTAAAAAGGACAAGAAAGAATCTACTCTGTGATATCAATTAATTTCCAACTCTAAAACTTAACTACAAAGACTCCACACCAAACTGTACTAATACTCTTCACACGTTTAGTTTGGTTGCAGGGATCTACAAGCTAAGTAAACAGCTCATCTGTAACGAGGAAGAAGAAAACATTTTCATACTTGACTGTAATTGGTCAACACCAGGAAGCCATGCCATAACTGCAAAACAAGCCCACAATCATTTTCTGTGCAACTGAAGCACAATATTAGGGATCTGAAGTTACACACACATACTCAGCATTAAGTCAGAGGTTTTTAATTTTTAAGAATTTTAAGTTAGAAATGTACAAGGCATTAACAAAAGTTAATGTGACAAAAAGTTAAAGTGACAAAAGGCACTTACAGCAAAGCTGCCTTCTAGCAACTGAATCATTAGAGAAGCAAAGCAAAAGAAAAGTAGCATTGCTGTTTGCTCTGCCAAGGAACCAATAAGCTGCTGACAAATTCTGTTGCAGAACTGTTGAGCACCACATGTTGCAGCAGTTCCTTATCACATACGGGAAGTAGGACTGCAGAACAGCAGCAACTTTTATGTTAAAGAGAGGCTTATATAAACCACCTAAGAATGCTGCCTTCTGCCTCAGCTATCAGTTCCAAGAGAGGATAGTTCCAGCTACAATCTTTCAAAAGCAGTTTAGGACGCAACTGTGGCTTCTCAATATTGGACACGATCACAGAGCCAACACACAGTCCAGCACTTGGATTCGAGCTATTTGAGCACTGGAACACAAACGTTAAGTATAGCTACATAAATCAATAAATATTCCTTAAGTTATTATTAAGCTTATGCTGAACTACCGTAAAATCAAATACAAAAGGAGTCGTCAGCAATTTTAAGGTTCAATAATTACCCACCTTTAATAATTAACATTTTTAAGCAAAGGCGGCTTCAGGGCAGCCTTCCAGTGGACTGTCTCACAATAATTTTGCACATTCAATCATGTATCAACATTTCATGCCTTGTGCAATAAGTGCACATTCATTTAAAACAACTGAATGACATAAATTTTCAATTAATCAGGACAAAAAAAATCAAGCCTTGTGAAGGCCAAACACATTCAGAATTATTTCCTTAACCTGTTCTTGAAATTCTCACACAGGACTCTGCATAGGTTGAAACAGTTCATATGCCCTAGAACTCCAAGTTACACTAATAAATGTCACAAATTCCTCATAAGACATTTAAATCATAGAAACCAATAATCCTTTCAAAAGCCAGGAAGCACTTCAAACAATATTGAGTGACAAGTTACCTTTACTTCATTACACAGGTTCCTTTCCTTTAAGGAACCAATCGATCAATCATTCAAAACAAATATCTGACTGAAGATAAAGGAATATAAGCTTTCCCTCCCACCATCAAAAGAAACAATCGGCACTGTTTTCTCGTATCAGAAACATTTCCTACACAAACTGCTGCTCCCATACACCACCCAAATGAGAAAGATCAGAGTTTTGTGAAACACTTGTAAAAGTAACAAGCAAATCCTGCTTAATTAGAATTAAGATAGTGAAGGAAACGTATTAATTTGACAGCAAACGTGATTCACTTACCCCACAAACATTTTACAATATTAGTAGAAGTAGTATTGCTTTTGCTAGGCATTCCAACTGGGAGGAAAAAGAGATACTTAACAGAAATGTACACATACTCAAAGCAGTAGCACATGCAGACAAAAACTGAAATTAGAAAGGACAGTAACTTTAAGATAAGATACAGTGGCATCAAGTTCCTTCACATGAAATCTCCTGCGAGTCTTAAGCCTGAACAAAAGCTAAGAAAATGAAAACTGTTCTGCCCCACCCACAGTAGTCTAGCCGTTCAGAGGGTACCTCCTCCTCTTAAATGAAAGCCAAATCAAACACTTATTTCTACATCAGGACTGACACAATGAGGGGGAGAGGAGAAGGAAGAACAGAAAAGAAATCCACCATGGAAACACCACAAGTGTTTTTGAAACTACTGCGTTGAACATTTTATAGCCCAAGGATCTCTTTGGCCAAGAATTTTCAGTTATCTTGCACAGTCAGCCCTCTCCCCTCCTCAACCTCCCTAAAACCCAGGTATCCTTTTGACACCCTGCCTCTTCACCGACATAAATAGCGCAGACAGACTGCAGACACTGTGACCTTCATTGCTATCAGCAGCATAAACAGCCAACACTCTGCCTGTCCCCTCTCCAACATGAGGATTTACCCATGAGAAGTGTAATTCTCTCAAATCCCACTACTGCTGATGGAGCCAAGGGGCAGCACAACTCTCATCTACATTCAGAAGACATTTGTGCAATTTGGTCTTGCTGCCAGGAGAGGTGAACACTGAGCATTCCTGGCAGTCCACTAGAGTCAGACAATTACAATTGTGTTCAAGATAGGTCACTGGGCGAGTCTCTATGGGCAGCATTGCTGCTTATCTTCTGCAATGCCTCAATAAAGCTTTGGTTTAGAATGTGTCATTAGGCTCTACTACCTTTCAAACCACACCGTCTTGCTCAGGAAAACATCTGGATTCACTTTTCAACCTCATCTGAGATTTCCTATGGCCTCTGTGCATCTCATAGTTTGCTCCTTCACAACGTCTACATATTGTTCCTCAAAACTTGTCTTCCAGACCTTGGCTTCTTCTTTCTAAAATGCTTCCTCTGTTATGCTTTCTGCTTTAAGTTCCTTCAATGCTTTATAGTTATGGGCTTTTTTAATTAACCTATCATTTAACAACACCTTTTCAACAAATTTCATACAACTTTTGAGTTGCTCTGCACTTTGGACATCTATTCAGCTAAGTACTGAAGTATGCAAAGTCAAAACGACAGTACAACTGGGCATCAATGACTCCAGACTGTTTGTATGGTTGGGACTGGAAAGAACCGCTGCCTTGAGGGTCACAACATGAAGAGCAGTATGAACATGCTGCTGGTCCAGATCCAGTAGTGTTCCAGACAAACATCATAAATAAGAAAACAGTCTGGATGTCAAGGAAATATGCTTTCTTGCTTACAGCAGGTTTGTTCAGGTGATAAAAAACCCAAGCAAAGTGCAAAAAAAATGCCACTTTGAAGACCAGAACCTCTTGCACCTTCACCACAGAAAAGTCTGGCACTGTGAGAGTTTTTTCCATAAAAGGATTGGGGGTTGGGTGATTCTTTTATTAATTAAAAAGCTCAAACAAACATGAACAATATAACACACCAAATTCATGCCTTGTGAAGTCTGTACCTAAAATTCCATTCTGACAAACATTTTGCACGCTAGTCCCTCTCTAACTGCAGGAGTATTTTCTTAAGATCTACACAAAGCTTTTAGTAATCAGCAATTAACTATGAATAATGAAACTGGCCATACACTTCTTTTAAATTTAGATCCTGTGTCTATGTCAGAAGGAAGGAAAGCATTTTTAGCTTGTAACTCAGCAGTCTACTTTCTAGTTCCTATTTCAACTCTAAGTTCCTCTCTGTAAAGTAGATTCAAATTCCAAAAGCACGAAGGAAATCAGGCAGAAATACAGAACTATCATATTTTCCTGTTAGTGTGCAGTTTCTTAGAAGTGAAACATGACAGCTTATTTCTGTGAAAATAAGAGTAGAGATACACTTGCTTAATAATAATGGCATCAGCAACGGAAAGAACTGGCTGCGACTTGATAAACAGCAAAAATGAACTCACTTGTGGGGAACTCCAAAGACCAACTTTTGCTTGCTGTTCTTTGGATGTCAATCACCTAATGACAAACACATTAGTTTGGTTTCAGAGAGATAACAAAAAAGCAAATAAACATCATTCACTGAATTGAAACAAAAAACCTCACACACTGCCATTTAAATGAAGAAAGCAGAATGTTCACTGCAACAGCAGAGTGACAGTAGTCCCAAATCAAAAGGTAAATAAAATAATGTCATTAATCAAAGCACATTTCACAAATCAGAGTTGTTTAGGTTGAAAAAAACCTTTGTACACTGATACAGAGGAAACTGACTCTTGTCATATAACCAGAATCTTTCTTTATATGCAACCTTTCTAGCTTTTAGAATTACTAAGTAATTTGGGGGAGGCAATGCTGGATTTACAGAGAGACAATACTAGATTTACAACATTTATCTCAGCTGGATAAAACTAACCATTTGACTGAGATTTGAGACAACAGAGCTGCGCTTTGGCCTTGCTTAACTTGGGACCTCAGATAACGAGATCTTGAGTCCCAACAGTGGCCTTGAGCTTGCCAGATGACTTATAACAAAATTCTTTGCATGCATCAGCAAGAAGAATAAAGAACTCACAGATGAGATGTTCCCTCCTACCCTGAGAGCCATTACTACAGATGCTCTATCCAGGAAGAGCTTGTGTATGTCTTGTTAAAACTAATTTATAGAACACTGCCTAATGAATATGCATAACTAACCTGCATAAACAGATGTGCATTATGAACTAGGGCTGCACATGATTTGGAGGAAACCCCTGTGTGCCCAGTGCTGCAATAAAAACTGCTGGCTTACTAACATTGTTATTCAGTTCCTCTGTTCCATACGCTTACAATTTTCTCCCCCTCAATTCACCCCATTTCCAATTATCTCCTAGGCTAGATAACACTAGCCCTTTCAAAGTAACATGCTTAAGGAAGATAAACTTCCACACCTACACTATGAAGAGTCTTAGAGCATAAAAGCAGATTAAAGTTTTCCTAAAGCAGTTAAAAATCTTTAAGCACTTTATTTGTGTTCCACACATCACCTGACTTTTTCCACAAGTTCTCACTTTGATTTCCTTCCCTGGTTTTGGTCTCACCACTAATGCATCACCTTTTTTTGCTGCCCTGCCCTCATACAAAGCCTTGAAACAGGCGTGTTTTTTCACACGTGCTAAACTATTGTTAAACTCTTGTGGCCTTCCTAGTAGATCCATACTACTTAGCAACCTTGCTTTCTACATTATACAGCTTAATTGTAACACACCTTATGGGACAATTATAATGAACAATTAACTTACAATAATGGTGACAGAGAAAATCAGAAAGAGGCATAAGTGTTTCTTTAATAATTAGTGTGGAAAAGAAGAACTGTCTACAAGCAAACTGGAGTTGATTACATATCTAAATCAAGCTGTTAGCAGCAGACTGTGTATGTAAGAAAGCGAACTCTGGAAAATGGCAGCACTGGAATGGTTTACAGGTTCTCTGTGATTCTGACCATAAGACTGGCACTAAGTCAGCAACGGCTGTGACATTTCACTGATAGGCAGCAATGAAAAATACCTAAACTTCCGCAAGCAACAACAAAATCTCCAAACTTTCTCCTTGTTTTTGGGTATGTGGGGTTTTTTTAGCTTATACGGTTGGAAGGGACTTAAACATAGTCTACTTCCAACCTCCTACACCAGACCAGGGTGCTCAGAGCTGCATCCAAAATAGTTTTCAATACTTGCAGGGACAAGGCATCCACAACTTCTAACACTAACAATCTGCTAGTGTCTCACCCCTTTCCTACTGCAAATAATCAATATCACCAGGATCTTGTAGTGGTAACTGAATCATGACTTCCTCCTCTGTGCAGGAGAGCAACAGACTCAACCTTGTCATTGGACTTTGTTAAGCCTCACTTCTACAGCACCTTCAATAAAACCACATTTGCTGATATTTTCGGCAGGGGTTTTTTAAGCAGTGTAAATCTCACCCACAACAGCTTCACTTTCTCTTTTAAGGCTTCCTCATCAGAAAATTTAATAAAAATCATCTGGTAGAACATTTGCACTTGCAAACAGCCTTTTAAGTGGAAGTAACAAATTGAAGGGGCTATAAAGGGCTACTACAATAACAGAAGCCATCTTGCATCTTAGTACTATACTACACTTATTAAAATACACAAGCCAAACAGGTATTTAAGAACTAACAAAAGCCTAGGTTTAAATACAATACACTTAAGCATACTATTTAACTACTGTTTCTCATATATGAGAGAAATCCGCTTACAGAGCAGATAATAGCAGACAATAATCCTGTGTAGAGAGACAAATACCTTAACATCACAGTATTGGTGCAAAATAATGCTCTGGTACAGAAAACGCTCTACATATACATAGTAACAGTGGCTACAGTACCTTCCACTGGATTCCTTTACAAAAGTACATGTTAACTGAACCTGCTTCTCAAGCCACAGAGAAGCCCCACATCCAAGTGGATGTTGACAGGCATGACTGGTACAGTTGATTAAATCAGACATGACTTCAATCTCACCTTCAATAAGCCAAAAAGACCAGTCTCCTCCTTACACAGCTTCCACCATTCAAACAACCATCTTCCATCTTCTTCCAAATACAAAGTTCTGGGCATTATTTGGTAATTAAATATTACAGGAAAAGCACTCTTGGCTGAGAAATCCCCAAGCGTTAGAATACAGCAGCTGCTTAGTATCAGCCACACCATATATAACACATTCCAGGATAATGACAAATCAACACACTGTTAATCCTGTAATGCTGGCTGCAGCGTGACTTACCCTGGCTTCATATTTTTGATGACGATAGTAATCTTTCAGATCAGACCATGCTCTCTTTCTGTCATTTTCTGTCTCCTTCCGTTCTTGAAATGTTATTAAATGAGATTCTGGAGAACTGTAGTCTCTGATACTTAAAAAAAAAAGAGAGAACCCTGGTTCTTCCAATGTTAATGTTTCTCCCCAATATTTATATATAGCATGAAAACCCCCCACAAGTCTTCCCCTCAGAGAAGTGTTACGATGTTAACATATGTAAAGGATTTGTTCCAACAGCCTTGTTTTACACCTTCACATTTCATAGTGCAAGGCTTTGCAAAACTATAACAAGTGTGCACAACTTCCTACCACAGACAGGAACTGAATTACTGCACATTTATTTTCTGTAAAATATTAATTAATACAAATCAATCTAACCCAAGACCACATCTGTGCATTGCAGAAGGAAAACAAATTTAAGTGCCTCCAGAATTTTCAGGTTTACAAAATGCTGTTCAGTAGTTTACTCACTGTAATCTTCTTAAGTGACACATACTACATCACTATAAGTAGATGAATAAAAAGGTCTTTCAGAAAAATGCTTATTACAAATGTTATGCTATAGATTGCAATCTAGCTGAACCTGTGAATGTGCATGTTATCTCTCAGACTCTCTGGACAAGGTAAAAGCACAGACTTCTACAAACAAGGATATATATTCACTTATACCATTGCCCAAAAGAACTTGTTAGGATTCAGTTCTGCAAATCAGCTTCATTTCCCACTGAACTTCGAAAGTGAACATAAAAAAGTGATTGTGTAACCACAACAACATTTTCAGGTACCAGCTTCCCTCAGCAGTGAAGCAGTCCAAACTGGAAGGATGTAACTCATGACAGTGTTAACTGTTTCCTGTTACCCACCACAGATAAAAGTGCTGAAGGAAACTTCTTCAAAATGAAGCACATCTCAAGATAGCTTACTCAGTTTCTAAAAGTCTTCTTTATTCCTATGCTGCACTCTGATTGCAGTTCTGATAACTTTATTCCTTCCACTTTTACTTACTGGTAGGTAGCAAAATTTGAACAGTATCTGTGCTATGTATTATTTAAAGCATTGTTAATTAAAAAAGAAGCAAACTTCACAGCTACTTACTGTTTCTCAAGAAGTGCCTTCTTTGGTTTCCATTTATATTCTTTAACATCTATAAAAATTATATAGGAAGAAAAAAAAAAGCTATCTTCATAGGAAATTTACCAATCAATAAACATTACATTCAAGGTAAAAAAGGTTACCACTTATTTCTTCTAATTTCATCCTTAGCTTGTCATTTTGTTGAATGAGATCTTCAAGTCCAGCAAGACTATTCTTGCACAGCTTCTGAGCTCTTTCATTAGCATTCAAAGCCAGTTTGTGTTTCCCCAGTAATGACAGCGCCGTACAGAAGTGGTAGTGACCCTACATGGATGCACATCTGAATGTCAAGTGCTTGTTCACACAAGTCAGAAAACAATTCATATCAAAAAAAGCTGTAGTAGACAATACAAAATAAAATTTAACATTCTCAGAAGTTATATACCCCCAACTATTTCAGGTTAAATGATAAATTTTCAACTACTCAGCACACTAAAACATAATTCACTAGGAGTAGCATTCAGCCTCTGGCTTTGCAATACAAAATTTACCTTTTCCACTAAACTCAAATATTTCTCTCTCTACTGCTTTGCAGTTTTGTATTTATCCCTTATCTACTCTTCTTTAGGCCAAAAACACCGGGAAATGCATGTTGGGTTTCTTTATCGTAGTATTCTTTTCATAGCTTTGTGATAACATATCTACACATGACAGCACAATAGATGTTTTCTTCTGTCTTTATACATGCAGAGCACCATGTAACAACACTCACAAGCACGTCAAAACAAGATTTTAACTGTAACTATACAAACAAACCCTGTACTTGGCTGACTGAAGCTGAACGTTTAGTCTACAAGTTAATACATTCATTCTACTGTCATTAGTGCTCAACACAGATAAGATATCACAGACCTGGGTCAAACCTGTAGTTAAGACTCTGGGACTTACACTGGTATACAGTACAAACAAAAGTCAGTTTTGAAATGTATATGAAACTAACCTTTGGCCAATCTGACTTCAAAATCATGGCTCTTTTTCCATCAGCAAGTGCTCTCCTTAGAGTAGGGAGGAAAAAAAGTAGTATTCATTATTTATACTTCAGAAACATCTGCAGGCCAGATGTACAAGGCACTGTAGAAGTACAAAATGAATAAGTTTGTTCACCTGTGTAAAGGCATGGTCACATAACAATTCCTAGCTAAACCTTACTGAAGTGTAAATGTTACAGGTACAGCTATTTCACCCATCAGGTATTTACCCCCCCTCTCCACCTACCAAGTTTTCCAGCATTTCTGCATATGTATCTACCACTTAATTGGGTTCTAACAAATTGTTCCTCTAAAACAAGCAAAGCCTTAATAAAAAAGTCTGTATAATAAACACGTTATACTTCAACTGAAATTATTAAACAGTAGTTATGTGTTCTGGTTTGAAAATTACCAAATTTTCAAATATTAGTTGTGGTGCTTTTATGCCAAAAAAGCATTTTATTTTGAAGCTGGGGGTAGCTTTCCTAGAAGACCTCCTGCATCAGTGTGTGGACTGTACAGATGATTGGCAGACAGAGTACATAAAGGGAAGGTACTTCCTCCTTCTTGTTATCTGCACAATCTTCGCCTGTCTCCAGCTACCACATGTCTTCAGAGACAGGAAGCTGCTCTAGGTGAGGGCTCCCCCCACCCCCTAAGGGTGGAGGGAGCAAGCAATGGCTCTCAAGCCCCTGCCATCGAAGGATGGAAGACAAAATAAACTCTCAGACCAGCTGCAACTCTGCTGCGTGGGTAGCCACCGCCTTCTTTTGCACAGGATTTTGAATGCAGGCAGACCGAAGAAACAAGCCGTTCATACTTGCAAACCCCCTTCTGTGGGGGTAAACCTGCAGCCCTCCCCTCTTTCGCTGAGGGCTCAGATAAAGAAAAGCCGTACTAGCTCGTTCCCGTCCTTGGCAGGAACCAGCCAAAATAAGGGTAACTCCTCCGCATAGCCGCTCTACAGCGATCTCCTTTGAAGATGCCAGAGGTGAGTTCTTAACCCTCTATACCCCTTGGTGCCTGACCACAGGGGAGAAGAAAGGCTCTGCATAAGGCCTGTGGAAAGCCCTTGGACG
>VZRI01002946.1:69286-173467 GCA_013397515.1 Upupa epops
AGCAGCCGGCGAAACCCGCCTCCACGGGGAGGGGAGCAGTGTCGGGCTGCACGCATGCGCGATGAACCCTGATGGGGGCGGAGGTGAGAGTGTGCGGTGCCGAGGCTGCCGGCTGCTGACTTCCTCTTGTCTCGGCCTCCTACGCCTCCCTGTCAGACTGCTGAGGAGTCCCCGACTGTGTTTTCCCTCGCCAGGCCGTGACATCTGAAGGCAGCGGCGCCGGGAGTGCTGCGGTGGGGACGGGGTGGGGAGTGTGAGTGGCGTTGGTGGCTCTGTGGCTACTGCACGGTCCTTGAGGGGCGAGCGAAACGTTCGCCGCGGGCCATCCACCCGCCCTCCTTTCCGCCGGGCAGGGGCTCGCCGGTCCTGTCCCCAGGGTTAAGGGGCGTTAGGTGCAGGTAAAGTGAATTTAACGTGAAACGGACTTTAACAGCGTCTTCTTGTGTAGCCGCCCCACCGAACTTGGGGGGAAGAGACCAGTATGGTTGAAAACTCTCCAGCCCCGTTGCCGGAAAGGGCTATATATGGATTCGCTCTTTTTTTAGGGTCGTGGTTTGGCTTCAGTAAGTATGCTGGGCAGCGAATGCTTCATCGGAAAGCGTTACTTTGCTTACAAGTCAAATGTAATTCCGATAAGGTCATCTGAAGAGAAACAGAACTGTTGTAGCATCTGTTGTTGGGGTGCGTGGTGAGGAACAAGTGAGCTGGGCTTGTCAGTTGTAGATCTGTGATTGCCCTGGAGGACTTCCTTCCTTGTGTCCTGTGTGCCTTTAGCCCTATGATGGGGTCTGCCATAGTGCGACAGAGTCAAATTAAACAGCTGTTTTCTCACTTTATGTGAAAAATGTCCTCACTATAAAACTTTTTGGAGATGCTTAAATCTTGTGAAGTAAGGAGAATTTATTTACAGCACGAACTGAGTGCCACAGGTTGTGAGACAAACCCAAAGACACCCCCTAAAGCCATAACACAGCATCTGTATAGCCTACTATTAACACCCTTTGTTTATATATTCATGATAGTTGAGGTAATGAATTCTCTAACAAGGGCACGTGTAAAACAGCAGCATCTGTGAAGTTCCTTCCACTGGTTGCTAAGGTGACATCATTCTTAGGTGCTTTATTGTGTCTCCAAAGGGGCCTATTTCTCCAGCAGTTGCTTCTTCAAGAAGGGCCCTTTCTTAAACTTGTAAGAGGAAAACTTAAATAGTGTGTACAGCACAGTAACTAAAATGCAAAAAAGTTTACAGATACTCAAAATTGTTCTTCATCAGTTGTCATTTCAAGGTAGGTTTCCCTCATAACTAAAGTACTTCCCAGACTGTTTCTCACACCTTTTTTTATGTGAATTGCATAGGATGCCACTACACAGTGACCCTTCTGAGTAGTAGTGTCACCTTCTCCACCCAAACGCTGTCAAGAAAAGTCTAGTCAATGGCAGTGGAAATTAGCGAGGGTTATAGCAGCATTTCTTTGCTGATGTGACAAGGGCTTTAGCATTTCACTCCGGATGTCCGCATGCCCACATAGGACTAAGGCTTGAGAGGGAGAAAATGCTTCCAACACAAGAAAAGGTGCTGCAAGTACACTGTAATCAAATAACAAACAAGATTCTTACTGTCCTAGGAAGCAGAAAGTAGAACTGTTTCCTGTTCTTTCACAGGAAGCTGCTGTACTTGTGTCCTCAATGTGTGCTACTGTTACAGGCTATTAACCTGTTCTGCTGTGGTTTTAGTAAGCCTTTCCCGAGATTGTCATTATGAAACAAAATTTCTCAGTGTTGGCTTTGGTGATATGAAAATTAATAATTGGCCAAGAATCAGAACGTATTTCCAGTAGTTTTTTTAATAGTTCCATCAGTTGCAGTTCCAACGCTACGCTTAGGCCAGCTTTTCCTTCAGCCAACCAATCCATTCTGTGATCATTGCCTGCTTGAATCTGTTCTGCATTTAGAGTCATTTGGCACCCTTTTACTGAGGTTTTTTTGTTCTGTGGTTCGAACTGCAAGTAACGCTTGTTTGTTTACATAAAAAAACAGAAGTTAAATGTTAAAGAATGAAATTATGTAACTGCCTGCAAAAAAATGTCCCCTTACTGGGCAGATTTTGTGTCTGAGGGGCATATTCTATTTTGTTTTGTACAACTATTTTGATTTTAGTAGTCTCAAAGCAAAGTGTAGTGTCAGCGTGTATCAGTAGGGAAATATTGCTCTAAAACATAGGAAGGAAGTCTAGAACATCTCAATCCTACCATTAAGACATTTTAATTCTTCTGTGCAGTATTGTATCTTATCTGGGCATACATTCCTGAGACTTGGCTGTTCTCGTTGGGACTAACATACTGGCCTCAAAAGTAAGTTCAACCAATTAAACTCTTGAGCTTGAATATGTGTAATTATAAGACACACTGATTTCCATATAACCAACTTTTTTTTTAAAAGAGCAGCCCTGTGTTGAATCCATTTTATCGCCTCGGTGATGTTGGATTGTAATCTTGCTACATATTTTTTCCACTTAGATTAATAGCTACAATAAATATCTTCCACTGTGTAATGAAAGGAGTAATATCTGAATGTTTTATGATGATTTTGACCTTCTGTTTTCAGGAAGTTTGCCAACAAGAATACAGCAAACTTTAATCAAGCCAATAAAAGTACGCTGTATGGAGTGTATTTCACTATTAATAGCAAACTAGTTACAGTGACTGCATGACCAGGGTCCATATTTAGAGGCGGTGTTTTCTGTTTAGCTGAGTTTGTGCTAGATGCAATAACAACAACTACATTTAAAACAATTTGTATCATTAAGTGCTTTTTGTAACTACATATGAATTTTAATATCTCTTTCCTCAGATACTGGGCAGTTGCTTTGCCAGCATACCTCCTAGTTGCTATAGGATTTGGGTATGTGTTGCTTTTTGGTATTAACATGATGAGTACAGCTCCACTTAACTCGACACATACTGTTACAGGTAATTTTAGTGGTGTTTTTAAAAGTTGTTGTTACTTGTGATTTCCATAAATATATCTTTTTAGCCATATATAAATAAACTGTTAAACTTTTGAATATTTTGATCTAGAAAAGGAGTCCTTGAACGTACTGAAGTACCAGAGTGAAAAGAGGGCCATGAGCCCAACTCTTCTCTGGTTGCCGTTGTATGGTAGTGATTTCCAACTAGCAGAGCATACTTGTTAGCAAAACAGACCATGTTAGAAGAACAGGGATTAAACATACAAAGATCTCCCCAGTCATGCACCTTGCCTTACAAACCAGTGGAGTATCATGGGACAAAGTGCATGAGTGCCAGCAGTGGCAAAAATGGGAGTGCATGCAGAACTGTGGTGGTCCAAAGGAGGATGTTCAAATGCTGAGTCCTGGTCAGATACATTGGTGATTCACTGTCTAAAAAAACAGCTGTTCTTTAGTTTTTCTCTCAACTTTTGCTTAGCCTTTACTTTTGCCAAGGAGACCTGTTCTAGGCATTCACAATGTTCTCCAGGCAGCGGCATCTGAAGTTACGTTGTTTTACTAAACTATATACATGATATTACCTTACACTGAAAGCTAAGGAGCACAGTCAGTGCTCTAGTACAGATGCATTACTCCAGCACTTCTGTCAACAACTGCTATTTAATCATCTCTGTGTTCCTGGCCACTCATTCACACTCTTGTGTGACCCTCTCATTTGGTGTCAACTCAAGAGTTTGTGTGAGAGGTGGGATGGGGGATATAAACAGCTGCATTTGAAAATCTTCCAAGGGAGGAGTGTCTTAACTGTGTTCAAAATGCACTTGTAAAAATGTTCATGCAGTTACAGGAATGGGTGCTCTGTGGTGATGGGACCAAGCAGCCAGGATCAAGAGAGGGCAGACAGCATCTCTTGGTAGAAATCCTAATACAGAGCATTCACACTGCAGCCTGAACTCATCACTGTGGGGTTGTTTGGTTTTTTGTTTCCTTGTTCTTTCTAACTTTGGGTAGTTACAGTTTAATATCATACAGCATCTTAAACCAAGCAATGTCCCAGAAAGTGATTTCAGCAGGAAGGTGAAGGGGCTTTGGCAATACATATGGGCTTAAAGTGTTTATGATGACTGTCTCCTTATACCTCTATGGGGTTTTCAGTGTCACATATCGAGCTAAATTTATGCAATGTTGTGTTTTATATAACATTTCCTGAAAGAAAAACAAATATTAAAAGGTTCTCATTGTGTTCTGCAGATAACTATGCAAAAAAGCAGCAACAGAAGAAATACCAAGAAGAAGCAATTCCAGCATTGAGGGATATTCCCATCAGTGAAGTAAACAGAATGTTTTTCCTTCCTGAAAAAGTAATCTACAACAATAGATAGTCCTTATTAATATCTGTTTGAGTAAATGATCAGTATGAAAATGAAAACTTCTCCAAGATAAAGAAACCCTTTCTGCTTGTATAACAAATATTTGTTTTGAGTGTTTTTTAAATAAATTTTTAACTAAATATCCTGTGTTGTGTTAGCTTGAATTTATTATTACACATGCATCTTAACAAATTCATTGATAGAATTATGCCATATTATTTTTATCTAACCACAGAATGCTATAAAACAGAATCCTGTTACTTGTAATTTCCCTCTAAATGATTTGTCCTGAGTTCCCTTACAGAGAGAGTGCCAAAGTAAATTGTGTTGGTAAGCTGTGCAGTTTATGTATCAAGGTAATTCACAGCATCTTGTTAAAGCAGCTGTTAGATTAATCCAGTCTCTGAGTCATTATTATATGGAGTGTAATTAAGTGATAGATATCTCAATGAACTGGACAGATTTTTACTCTAGAGCTCATAAAATAGAGACTCTGAGCCAAAACTTTAACCTGTAAGATGCTGCATTTGTGGTCTTGTGTTTGAAGCAGTAAGTTCATGATAAACCAATTATTTGGGGATGCTTTTTTATCTTTTTCTTGTAAATGATGAATGATTCTAAGGTTCCTGCAAACTTAACAAGATCAAATAGCAAATAGTGTCTAACCTAGTGACCACTACTCTCTGGCTTCTGTCCTGCAGCCAGTACACTATCCACCTCATTACCAGATTGTCCAGACTACACTGCCTCAGTTTGGCTGTAAGGATGCTGTGGGAGACCACGTCTAATTCTTTGCTAAAGTCAAGTCAGCCCATACACCCTGCTTTGCCAACTGGTTATGTCCTCTTAAAAGGCTATCGGATGGGTCAAGCAAAAAAACATGCAGTGCTAATTTGTGTTATGTTGTAGTTCTGGAGACAGTAACTTTAAATTATGTTTCATGGTTTTTCTTGAAGCAAAATTAATGATCCACTTGAATTCTGGTAGTAGGAAAAGTGTTACCTTTTTATATAATGAAAAGTATATCGTGTATAGTTAACTACAGGGTATTTTGTAACCCATAGTCTTGGCAATAGAGGTAGAATTACAGGTTGGTGGGTACTTTTACCAGTACTTTTATTACTTAGTGCTTTGCTCTGCATCTTGCAGTTTCTTGGGTTAGAATATTACCTGTACATTCCTAAACACGTTGTTTAACTGTACAGATGGTATTGAAATGTTTCTTTGCTTCAATCTCCAGTGTCTGGAGTATCTACTGATCTATAAAGTATAGGCATTTGTATGTACACACTGAAGAAAAGTACTCAGCATGCAACTATCTAGCAAAAGCACTGCGCTCAGTACATATTTGGAGGTCTTTTGCTAGAAACCTCATTGACCTTGATGAAGACCTTGCCTTCTCCAGCTGTAGGATGTAGATGTACAATGTTTCAGTTACAGCTGTCTGGAAACAGTGATGTGCGGAAATAAACCTCCAACTCACAAAGAGTTAGAAGCAGGTATGTTTATTGCAGTGCTGGCCAACATAGAGGATTGCTCCACCTAACGTGTGCACCAGAGAGTTAGTTTGTTGTTTATATTGCATGCTCTCATACATAAACAATGATGTAATCATACAAATACATTAAGTTTCTGAGATATGGGTTATTAAAATCAGTTCTAGGAACTAATTAGCATAGGTCTCCTCCTTCTTGCACTTGTGCAGTAACATCTGGTGGTCATGGGCTGGGTCTCTGGGAGGAAGGCAGCAGGCTTCCTCAGTATGAACTTTTAACTTTTGACAAGAACAGGATTGAGTTGTTATGAACCAGTAACCACAAAGTTGGCTGAAGTCTGTTTCTTACATGCAAGGCTGATCCTCATCACATGTAGTTCCTGTTATCTATTTTTCAAAATGTCTTATGTCTTTGATATTACAGATTGTCTAATTCCCACACAAGGATAACATAATTTTACCTTAGCTACTGATTAACTAATGCTAAGGCTTACTTCATCTATTATATTGTCTAAACTCTTTATTTCAATATCCTCCAGTTTCAGTTACCATAAATCACTGACCATAGAGATAGCTAAGGTCCTTCCGTTACATGCAAGGCTAATCCTTACTACAATAGAGTTGCTAATATCTGCTTTGCTTATTAACTAAGACTGCTCAGTCTACAAGTTTCCCTACAGTTAATATAACCGATCTATTCCCTTTATCAAGAGTGCCAGGCTGTTAGTGTGAATGTAAAAGGATTTCTTACACAGTTTGTTTTTCTCACACAAATGGGTAGAAGAAGCCCAAGTGTGAGCTGGTTGAATAAAATTTTCTAAAATAACCCCAAAACCTCAGCAATACATCATAACTTCCTGATTTCAGAAACCTCAGTTCCTCAAAATTGTCACTGTAAGGATGACACTCTCATGGGAAGAAGACTCCTGTTAGCAAATTTATGAGTGGTTCTGGCAAAGCTTGGGACACTGCTGGGAAGGATGGGTCTTCCCAAGATGCCTTCTGGGCACTCCCTTAGGTCTGTACAGTTATGATCTGCATTGTCATCAGGTAAAAAAGTACAATGTAAAAAGGTGTTGTATGGGTTAAAAGGTGTTGTATGGGTCTCCTTCCAGGCTGCAGCAGCTACAGTCTGTTATGGCGCCTGAGATGCCCCGTGACACCAGGGAGCACCAGGCCATAAAGCACATTAAGCCCAGTCTCAGAATATTCCTTTAAAGTGAAAAAGTGACACTCCTGTAGGCTGAGGTGACATGGCAGAGTTGGCTCCCTTTGGAAGCTTTCATATTCAGACTGTTCAAAGAGCTAAGGGAGATCTGCCTCCCTCTAAACTGAATGTGCCCTTTGTCTCTCATTGCTGGGATGGCTGGGGAGTGGTGGTGTTTAGGGTTTTTTTTAATTATCTTTTTCTTTTTCAAATTCTGTTTCTTGTGTGTGTGTTCAGCACCTTACAACATCTTTCTGTCATTTTTTTGTATGACAAAACTCCAAGTGCTCTGGATAGCCTGATGGCTAATAATAGTCAGTGCTTGTTTCCAAGACTTCCTTCCCTTCTCCTATAAGGAGGGGCTGATTGAAACAGTTATTTTATAAAACTTACTTTAGTAAATTTCCTGGTGCATGTAAGGCCTTGGCTTCACTTGTAATGAAAAATTTAAGGATGTTTCCCAGTTTAAACTTTTTAACTTTCTAATTGGACCCTGTTAGCATTAAACCCAAGCTACACTACAATACAGAATCACAGAATATTAGGGATTGTAAGGGACCTGAAAGATTACTCAGTCCAATTCCTTCTGCCACAGCAGGACCTCCTAGACCAGGTCACACAGGAACATGTCCAGGCAGGTTTTAAATGTCTCCAGAGAAGGAGATCCCACACCCACACTGGGCAGCCCCTTCCAGGCTCTGCCAACTTCACTATGAAGAAGTTTCTGCTCCTATTTATGTGGAACATCCTATATTCCACCTGGCACCCCTTGTCCTATCATTGGATGCCACTGAGCAGAGCCTGCCTCCTTCCTCCTGACACCTGCCCTTACTGTATAAACATTAATGAGGTCAGCCTTCAGTCTCCTTTTTTCCAAGCTAAAGAGACCCAGTTCCCTCAGCCGTTCCCCATCAAGAAGATGCTTCACTCCCTTAATCATCTTTGTGGCTCTGTGCTGAACTGTCTCAAGCAGTTCTGGGACTGAGGGGCCTGGAACTGGACACAATATTCTGAATGTGGTCTCACCAGGGCAGAGTAGAGGAGAAGGAGAACCTCTCTCAGTCTCCTAACCACCTCTCTTGTAATCTACCCCAGGATTCCATTGGCATCTTGGCCACAAGGGACATTGCAGGCTCATGTTCATCCTGCTGTTCACCAGGATTCCCAAGTCCCTTTCTCCTAAGCTGCTCTCTCAATAGGAACTAGAAAACCTACAGCAACTCTATGGCTTCAAATTATTCTAATTATTTGCCGACATATGTTTAAAGTTATGTTAAGAATGTTCTTTTTTTTGCTTGTATACTGTTTTCGCTTTAGACTTCCTTGCATCATGAAGTTTTGATTCAGTTTTCTCATTTGCTTCTAACATTTTCAGGGTAAAAGACCATTAAAAATAAAACCAGATCATAATATGGTTGACCGCATTTGATGTCTCTACAGGATTAAGCAGGGTGTGCAAAGGTTATACAAACAGCTGTGATTCGTTGAGTGCTCTAAAGGTCAGCAATGTAAATGCTGTTGAACCGTTGCAGAGAAAGTGAATTCCAAAGCTGAAGGCTTTCTTTTGGTGTCATACACTTCTTTTGTTTTCTTTCTTCTGATGTGCCTGGGTAAGTATATCGACTTCTTGCATATGATAAAGTCACACAAGGGAATGGTGTATAATGCCAAATTACGACCACTGGGGATGTTATTCCTTTCTCTATAGAGTCTGTACAGGGTATTGCAGAAGCACAGGGGTGGGATTTCTTGAGCGTGAGGTGGTAAATAATTAGCTAAATTATTTGAGCCTCCAATTGCAACCATCACCTGTTTCTGGCATGCATTGTGGAAAACAAATTTATACCAGCAATTCCTACCACTTAGGATAAGCTTCTGCCATGGGTACAGGATTAAAGAAGTGAAAACATCCGTCAGAGTACACTGGTAGTGCTTTTTCATACTGTTGCCCACTCAAAAATGTGCAGTACCAATTTATTCCTGGTTTATCTACACTGCCAGCACCTTGTTGCTGGAGATCCATCTAGGAAATGGTTCTTTTAGAATATCTTTTATAGTAGATTTCCAAGCACATAAAAGTCCTCAAGTTCAGAATAAGGAAAAGGAATGTGTTTTCATGCCCCATTCAGGAAATGATTGTCATACATCAGCCAGATGCAAGTTTAATGTTTAATGGACTTGATCTTAAAGATCTCCTCCAACCAAATAGATTCTGTGATTCTGTGATCGTGCATAGAACATAGAATTGTTTAGGCTGGAAGAAACCTTGGAGTCCAATCACTAACTTAACTGTAGCAAGCCCACCTCTAACCCATGTTCCTAAGTTCCATATCTGTACAACTTTTAAACGTGTACAGGGATACTGATTCAACCACCTCCCTGGGCAGCTTGTTCCAGTGCCTGATGATTGAAGAATTTCTAACCTAAACTACCTTTGGCATGACTCAGGGCCATTTCACAGAATCACAGAATTATTGAGGCTGGGAAAGACCTCTGAGATCATCAGTCTCAGCCTAGGACTTGACATCACCACATCAGCTAGGCCATGGCACTAAGTTTAAGGTCCAGTCCACATCTCCAGGGATGGGGACTCCACCACCTCCCTGGGCAGTCCATTCCAATGTCCANTAGAGAATGATAAGGTCTCCCCTGAGTCTCCTCCAGCCTAAACAACCCCAGTTATCCCAGCCTTTCCCCATAAGACCTTCCCTGTAGTCCCTTCACTAGCCCCGCCCCCCCCCTCCCCCCCCATCCTCTGGACCTGCTCTGGCACCTCAGTATATTTCTTGAAGTGAAGGGCCCTATCACTTGTTATGTGTAAGAAGAGACCAACACTCAACCCTCTAAAACACTGATAGTTGTAGACAGCAATAAGGTCTCCCCTCAGCCTCCATTTCTTCAGACGTACCAGAGGAGTAAAGGATCCCTTGCTACTTCTATTGCATCTCTCGTAGTGTAGTTATGTTAGCAGCACGCGTGGCATATTACTCCCCAAGAAGCTGTTCTTCGGTCTGTCTTCAATAACCAGTTCCACTGAGCCCTGACTTGATCTTTTTAGTTCAGTGAATTCAATGAACCAGCTGAACTCAAATACATCTGCTTGTGCCCAGTGTGCCCTCTGCTGGAATAGGCCTGAGAACTGGAGACTGGTGTCTTCAGCTGGTTTTACAGTGAATGGGAATACTGCTCCTTTAGAATACCATGGACTCTGAAACAGGTCAGTGGCAACGAATAAGGTCAGTGGGATGCGGGGCTATTTCTGAAGAGGAAGATGAAATCCTTCTCTGTTGCTGTATAGAACCAAGGCATCAATACTTTGCGTCTCACTGTTTGGTCTACTGGGTATATGCTTCTCTGTGACTCGTAGTAGTAAGGTCAAACACAGCTGATGGAATAGCAAACAACTCTCTAGAGGAAACACCATATCCTGTAGCTGGCATCATGTGTGACATACAGAGCTGAAGGGCAGATCCCACAGTCCCTGACCATTACACTGAATCCAAAAACATTGCCCATCAGGGCAGCATTGAATTTGGAGAGCAACAGCTGCAGGTTCCCTCAGGAGCTGGGTCGTGATAGCCGAGGTAGGATGATATTAGAGTGTTAGGAAAAATTTCTTCACTGAAAGAGTCACTCGACGTTAGCACAGGCTGCCCAGGGCAGCGGTAAAGTCGCTATTACTGAAAGTATTTAAAGGGCATGTGCTTAGGCACACGATTTAGTGCAGTCCTGGCAGTGCCGGCTTAGTAGTTGGGCTGGACTTGCTGATCTCAGAGCTCCTGTGCAACCAGTGAAGTTCTGTGATGCTGTGACAGGCTGCTCCTCCTCACTGGAGGCCCCTGGCCAGAGCCCGGGGTACCACCACACGGAAGCAACAGTCCGGGGTGACTTCTCAAGCCAGTTTATTCCTCGCTGCTGTTTCGGCGGACAATTTCGTACCTGCCGCTGCCGTCGCCAGCCGGTCAGGAGCGAGACCCTTCAACCCTCCCGTTAAGGGGATTAAAACGAGCGGGACTCCAAACCCTCGAGGCCACCATCCAGTCGGAAGGGCTGGCCTACTGGTCCCACGGGCTCGCCCCTTTCTCTTTGGCGCGGAGCTGAGCTGATTGACCCCTCCCGCCCTGCTCCGCCCCTCGCGGCCGCTGGGTCGCTACCGGCCCTTGGGAGGCGGGGCCGGAGGCGTGGACGAGGCCGGGAGGCGGGGCGGTTCGCGCGCGCCATGCTGATCACGCTGTGCTACCTCTACCTATGGGCGCGCTGGAGGCCCGGCCCGGCCGCGCTCATCCGAAGCACTGTGCGCCGCCTCCACCGCGCCCGCTGCTCCTTCGCCTTCTGCTGCTGTAGCAGCAGCGGCGGCGCTGGCGGCCTCCCCTTCCCGCCGCAGCCGCCTCTGGCTCCTCAGCTGCTGCCTCCCGAGGAGCGAGTGTGCCTCAGAATAGGGAACAAAGTCTTTTTCACGGACGACACGCAGGTACCGCCCCCGCGCCGTGGGGCCGAGGCCTGGGGAGGCGCTTTGCGTGCCCGGGGCCCCTCAAGCCGGGGAAGCAGCTGGTGCGGGGAGCCGCCTCCCGTGTCACCGTAGCAACGGCGGAGCGCCTGCCCTGCCGCAGATGCATAGCCGCTTCCTCCCACGCCCCCCGACCCGGTTCCCGCACGCTGGGGCGGCGGAACCCGGAGTGCAGCGGTGAATGCGGGCGTTGGGGCTGCGCCTTTCCCTTGGGTGCGGGCTGGGACCTGGGACGGATAAAATAACTCTTGTAGGTGCCCGGGGCTGTGAAAACCCTGCAGTATTTAGGTGAGAGCCAGGTAGTTGCCTTGGTGGAAGGTCCTTGCATACTCAGTCCAAGTTACTTCTCGACGCGTCGATGATTTGTTGATTGAGGGTGCGGGCTGAGTGGATTTTTACTACGTGCGTGTAGTTTGCCTTAGCTGCTACTAGCACTTGGCGAGGGTAACCCGTTAGTATTTCCATGTTAGTAACATACCTTAGGCACACGTAAGGCTTTAGTCTAGAAACATATGACATACTTGCCTTTTAAAGAGCAGTGCCAGGGATTTGAAGGGTAACTGATTCCGCAAGAGAGCTTTAGCAGAGCTGCTACTTCCGCACAACTCTCTCCATCTCCCTGCGCCGAGTGGTTCCAAAGTGACGTGAAAACCCCATTCTGTGGAAATCCCTTCTGTGCCAATGGACGGCGAGAGAGGAGGGTGGCGTGAGGCTGTGGCAGCCCCAGTCAGTGGAAAATCGCTGTACTTGAACAATTTTTACTTGGCATAGAATCGTCCAGTGAAGTGAGCTTGAAAGTGAGCTTGAACTGAAAGGTGAGTTTGTGGAAACTTGCAGGTTTAGCTGGGGAAACTTCTCTGGCACTCGCCCCCAAGCGTCTGAATTATTTAATTTAAAGTCGGATTTTCCTGAACTTGTGAATCTATATGAGATTTCCCATGGATAAGAATGTTCTTCATCTCTCCTTTTGGCTGATTTTTTTTTGTGAGTTTGTGGAAACTAATTCACTGACACATATAATGTAAATGGGTGTCTCAGAAGTGTGTTTATGAGGCATATCTTTGGCTGGGTGTTCATCTTTTGAGAAGCAGAGTAGCTTTTAATAAATCCAGTGAGTAAAGAGGTTGCTTTCAGTGTGGTGAAAATAAGTTCCCAAATCCTGCTGGAGTTTGTTCAAAAATAGCCTTTCTGCTATTTAATGAGCAGACTTTCTCATACTTAAAAGTGAGAGTGACAGTCTCAGAATACCTCATAGGCAGGTTAAATAATTAATTCACATTTCAGTGAAGATCTTAAAAACAAAACTGACTGAATGTTCATACAATTAGGGGAATTCTGCCTTACTTGGTGTGGATTATTGTTCTGTAAATCATACTTATGTGCTTCTCTGATCCACTTCTGCTCATGTCTGAAATAGCTTCTCTTTGGCTCTTGCACAGTAAGCACCTTTTTTTTTCTGTCATCAATGTTATTCATACAGACTGTCCTTATTACCTTATTTGTGTGTTTTGGGAAACCCTCTAGGGAGCTGTAGTTTGGCTTGAAGCTGGGCTCAGAGTCAATGCTGTTAATTCAAAATCTATTTGTCTCTTAAAAATATGCATTGAAAGCATCTGGTTTGTTGCCTTTGGCTGTGAGCATCCCTGTGGAAGATGCCTGAGGCACTGCACCTTTTTAGTGTGGCATGTAAGGGCCATGACCTGGCTGCGTTAATGACAAAGGCAACTGTGGAGCTCTCTACATCATCAGTGAATGCTGGTAAGAGGTTAAACAGCATGCTTTTTTGGCTTCTAGAAAGCTAGCTGTTTGTTTTGGCTTTCTGGACTGCACTCAGTAACTTTCTTAAGATAAGATACTGGCAAGTCATAAATCATAACTTCTAAGGTGTTTTTGTTGTTGTTTGTTTTGCAATCAAATTGGATGCTTAAGAGCTTCATGAGATGAGTTCACCTTCCTGTGGAAGGTAATGATATCTACTCTTGCACCGTCTGTGTTCAGTAGAGCTGGTTGAATTGGCAGCTGTCCCTATAGACATAATATTAGCTATGGAACCATACAGAAATTCTCTTATGTTTTCACATAAAGTTATTGAAGGTGTTGTGCAAAGCATGTGCTTCTAGTACAGCAGTAGTAGCATATCTATTGCAAGTCTTTGCAACTTCTAAGATGTTGCAGGAAAAGTTAAGTTCAACAATGTTGGGGAGCAGAGCACAGAAAAGCAGGAAGAAGTCACCAGAAGATCATCAGCCAAGTCAATAGAAAGATAAGCATCCAATGAATTGTGTCTAAAGCCAAACCCTGCCTAAGAGAGCTAAGGCTCTCTAGTGAGAAGCTATTGACACAAAAGGATGGGCTGAGGTGTTCTTAATGTATCTTCCTGGAAGAGTGAGGGATGCAATAGTTGGCTGCACCCCGATAAGCTAATAAAAAGCTGAATCTTTGTGCTTGCAGCTACCCCTAACAAGACTTTTCTACAGCCTCCTCTCACACATATATAACACAACATAAAATCTCAGTCTTTTGAGGAACTGAAGGTAGGAGAATTAGGAAGAAGGTGCAGGAGTTGAGATGGTGTGAGATGGAGTGAGGAGAAAAGGAGAATCTGACATCAAAAGATAGTAAAGGGCATCTCGATGGGTTTTCCTGTCTTCCCCTCCAGCCCTCAGCTCTGTGATGGTAAGACCATGTGCCTCAGCAGATTCACTGTGTGTCTCAGTTTCATGTGTTTGTTTGTCTGTTTTAGGTAGACAGTGCTTTCTGCAAATTAACTTCTGGTTTGGGTAATGTGCCTTCTGCATATCTATCCATGGCAATATCAAAGAATTTTTCTCTAATGCTGCAGATATGATGCTGGTCATACTGCTGGCTGTTTCTTATGAACACCAACCACACCTACAGCAACGAGGCTGTTTATAAGTGTCTAGGTGTCAGACTGACAGCAGATTGATACCGACATTGTTATTTGTGAAACTGACCGCTCCCTAGAAGTAGGACCAGGCAAACAGCATAAGGGCTGATTTGTGAATATCCAGTGTCAGACCTAAGGTAAATTAATACTATTTGTGGATCTGATGGCTGCTCAATTGAATGCTGGTTTGCATATTGACTGCTCAAGCTCTCTCTAATAGAGGAGAACCTGGGTAAGAGCAAAGGGGGTTGGTTTGTTCCTCATTAAATGAGGATCCAATTCCCTCCCCTCTTTCATGCAACACACAGTATCTACATAAAAATTGATATAACATGGTGTGGGGTCAGATTATGTCTTGAGAGGCTTTGAGGTTCTTACAGCTGTTCTTTGATCCACTGATTCCTGCTATTGAGCTTTGTTTGGTTGGTTGTGAGGACAAGAGAGGAAACCTTTTTCATAATTTAGTGAAGGAAATGTTTGTATAATGATCTGCTAAGAGACAACCTCATGGATAAACTTATTTTGAATGAGCTACTTAACTCTGAACTCATTGAATGAGTAATTTTGGTGCAAATCATAAGGATTTAATCTATGCATATTAAAAAATATACTAACTCTATCTCAACTATGTTATAAAGATTTTTCAGATAAGTTTTTGAAGAATTTGTCCTGAAGGTGCACATGTCCACAAAGTATAATCGTCTTGTTGTATAACTGCCTTTACAAAGGAAGCCCTGAAACGTTGTAAATTAGGTCTAAAAGCTACATCTGTGTAGTATATAGTTCTTGGGTCACTTGTGGCTCACAGTTTGGTAGGTACTTTGGCAGGCAGCAGGTGTGACTTAGCACTGGGATGCTATGTTTCCTGAAGGATTGTTACCCAACTAGAGTGAATGCTGGCTGGACTACTAAACTTCTAGTTTTATCTTTGTTGTGTTTCTGCTTAATGGTTCAGACTTTTACTCTGTTTTTTTCCATCGTTGGGAAGTGTGAAATGAAGGATGCCCTTCACATGGGGCTGAAGCATCAGATTTGAAATTAGGCTGGGCATAATTTAACAATGAATTATTAAGTGAGATCCTTGCTATAGAGACTTAATTTTCCTTTTCTGTCTTTTTCAGTTCCTTGATGACTTAAACAGATGGAGTCTGCTTCTCATTTCTCCTCTTATTTATCCTGATAAGTTACCTAAAGCAGAACATATAGCTTTTGTGACAGAAAGCATATCAGCTCAGACAGATAATTTGGAGAAAGTATGTGGTTCTTCAAAAGAGGTAAGTAGTCATTAATTTCTTGCATAGAAAGTAGTACAGTTGTGTCTTTGTAAGCATCAGCCTGAAACACATGAAGAAAAAATAATCAAGCGCAGATAGATGTTGTATGTTTCTAATATTATTTGGAATTAAAAGCTAATAATTAAAATTAACACCATTAATAATACACTATTTCTATGTTAGGCTTTAAGTAGACCCACAGACATTTTATTGAAGTGTTTTTTTAAGTAGCACAGATCTCTGATTGTGAATGAAAACTGCAGAATTCCAGTGTGACATTGGATAAGGCAGGTATTGTTAGATACACAGAACAGGAAAATAATGCCTGTGATAAGACGTCCTAAGATCAGAATCCCATTTAGCTCGGTATCCTATTTCTGGCACTACTGTCACATACAAAGGTGATTGTGGCCTGTCGATTTCCCTGGATGAGGAACATGCATTTTCCAGGCCATTTCTGGGAGATGATCCAGGAGTCCTCTGCTGGAGTTGAACATTGAGAGTAGAATGGTTGGTAAATGTCGTATCTAGCTTGAGTGCAGGAGGACAGGTTGGGAATGGGCACAGTTCCAGATTGGTGCCTGTGCAATCAGGTTTTTACCTTCACCCTCCATGGAAGCTTGTCAGCTCTAGAACAAGGCATGCTTTTAGGGCATGTTAGCCTTTGCCCTCTAGAGGAATGATGTCCGGGTAAAGTGCTGCATTAGGCAAAATCATTATTTCCATGAAGTTCAGAGTGTGCGGACTGGAACGACTGAAAGCTTGTTGAGAACTCTGAGACCTTATCCGCTGAAGTCTTCTGAGCCTGCTTCCATCGGCCTCATGTTTCCTTGGATCACACAGAAAGTAGCCACATTACCTGGCTTGTAAATATTTTTCTTGCCTCTTTAAGACTGTGGAATTCATCCAGGTGGGAGATAAACTGGATAGGATACCTGTGATGTCTGAGTGCATGGGTGGGGGTGGGTGGGGTGTTAGGCTCACCTAGACAGAAGTCTAAAGAAAGTACTTTATTACTTTGGAGTTTTTTTGTGGAAGATAGCTCTAGAAAACTTGTGAGTTGAAGCTCTGGTCTGTTGTTCTTTTGGGGTTTATTGTTCAGCAGAGTTTTTCAATCTTGTTGCTTTTTTCAATGCTAAAGAAAATGTGGACAAATTTAGTGATCCTATGTACACAATTGGAATGAATTTGGTTTGTCAAGTTCAGAAGTGATAGGTGTAAGACCAAAACTGAAGAGGAAAACGACTTCTGTGGTATTTTATTAATTTTCACATAAGGCAATTGTTTGGGGCAGTTCTGGATGACTTGGTCGCAGACTTACACAGTGACAGTGGGTAAAGGCACACCACTTGCAGTGATTCGGGTCTATCAGGGTTTGGTACAGCAGTCCTCCAGGAGATTTTGCTCTACTTGAGAACTGGTCAACAGCAGTGTGCCTTGAAACACACCCTGTAACTTTGGAGCTGGTATTTAGTTGTGGTACAGACATGGAGATAAACTTTCAGAAGGTCCTGGAGATAGAAGCCCATTGTTGTTGCTGTAACTAATGGTTGTTAGGTTTAGGAGTTCAGGATCTGAGTGATACGTTGTCACAAATGTGATGTCTGGCTTTCACCACCTTCCTGTTGTGGTGTGGCTGGTTTGAAGGTCGTTCTTACTCTTGTGTTACAGTGTAGGAGCTTAACCTATAAGTTAAAGTGTGCAAATGACCTTGTGGTAAACACCAGCACACTGCCCACGCACTGCAGTCTTTTTTTCTTTTTGAAACCGAGTTTGTTCACTAGGAATTAGTATAGGTAGTGTGTCAGAAGATACCCAGCCGGACTTTTCTTGATGGGTATCCAAAGGCCACCAACATGAGTATGGACTGCATGATCCCATTCTCCCTGGAGGTGTTTAGAAGACAAGTAGATAGAGCACTAAGGCCATGGTCTAGGGGTTGGGGAGATGTTGGGATGAGGGGTGGACTTTGGTAATCCTGGAGGTCCTTTCCAGACATGAGGAATCTATGATTCTCACAACATTACTGGTATTCTGATATTTTTCTGTAACCTTTCCAAGCTGAAAAATGTGCATCTTTTTTCTAGGTTGTGAAGTGGTCAGACTGCTGTTCACCACTGGCCTATAAACCTGGTGAGCCTTACAAGTTAATTGCTGAAGCAAGTGTAGATAACTTCAGTAACCTTGGAATTGCATTCATGGAAGACAGGCTTCAAATGGATAATAGAATGGTGCCACACAAGATTGTTTGTAAGTGACTTCCAAATTGTTTTAATGGTTGGTTGGTTCATGGTTATTTGAGGGCTGTGTATATAGCCTTTATACCTACATAGAGCTCCATTTTTATATTTTGACACAGTGTGTTCTTCCTGTCCTTCCAAGCACCTGATTGCTCTGTAGGACTACCGGATTTTATATTGAATATTAGCAAACATAGAGATCCTTGAAAAGTTAGACCATTGAGGGCATTTTTCAGGATGTTTTCTGGCTTGTTTTACTTTGGGTACTGCATGCGTGTTGGAACTACTCTGTGAGAACAGGCTGATGGAGTCTGTTGATGGAACAGTGTATAGCTGATAGCTGTAAAATTGTTCTGGGATGCATAAATAAATTCTTGTTTCAAGTGTTGTTACATGAGGGAAGTGATGGAACCTTTCACCTGGTGTGTGATGTGCCATTTGACTGTTTTGTCAATTAAGTTTTTCAATGAGTTTGAGGGAACAGAAATAAAATTGTAGTAAGCTTATTTGGTCTTATTTTGCTCTTGGAGAGCAATTCAGTAAAATTTTGCAGCTTTTGATATGAAATAGTTTCGTGGCTCAGCAGCTGAAACAAAACCATTATGAATAGTATTTATCACTCTTAGTTTGCTTTACAAGTTTCACACTGGCAATAATATTTTTTTACCTTCTTTCCTCACTTGTATTTGCCAGTTTTTTATCTTTGCATTTCCATCCTTTCTGGGGGTAGGAGGGGGAAGGTTTAAAATTTCTTCATATTTGTTAGTTTTTTCTTGGATTCTTGGCTCCTTAGTCTTGCTGCAGGTGGGTATGTCTCCCTTTCTGGAGACTGAAACTAGTTCAGATTTTTTTTTACTCCCTTTGACTTGTGTCAGATTTTTAACTTCAGCTTTCAGCAGTGCCAAACCACAAGGTTCAATGTCTTAATCTTACTCAATACTGTTAGCTTATTTCAAAATTATTTATTTTAAAACAGCAGCAAGCAATTTCCCACCCTGCTGTCCTTAAAAGACCAGTATTTTTCCAAAGGTACTTCTGTTGGTGTATTTTGCCCTTTGCTGGGGACATAGGGACAGGCAAAATAACAACCTGAAAAGATGATGCAGTTCTGATCAGCTTCCCAGTCTGTTTTGTAGTGAAGAACACATCTGCATTGTGTACAGGAGCAGTGGTGTTTTACTATGAGCAAATATTTTGGCACTCAGAGTAAGTGCTACTTTGTGTGTATGTGTCCTGCACACACCGTGTTTTGTGCTCTCAGTTGAACTTTCCTGAAACAAAGAGTCATTAGAGTAAAAGACGTGTGTGGTGAGTACAAATTTCTTAACGTTATTATTGAGGAAGCAGAGTAAGGGTTTGGGGAGTCGAACAAGTGAAATGCTTGCTGTTGTAGATGACTTGTATCAAAATGAAATCTAAATTCCACGGAGCTTTGCTGAACATCACTACTAATTTGAATATAGTTCTTTTGAAACCTTTTTCTTACTCTTTCTCTCTTCTAGCTGTCCATGAATCTACTGTGAAGGAATTGGTGCAGGTGGCACCGTCTGTAGAAGAACAAAATGTAAATAGTACACAAGTGGATGAACTGACTTCTGCTGCTTTTGGGACTGCTGTTAAATCAGCATTGGTAGTAACTGAGCCTGCGAGAAAAGTTGAGGAGGAGAAATCCAAGGTGGAGAAAGAAAGTGAGCATGAAGATGAATCCGGTAGTGTATCTGACAAAGAGACAGATGCTGAGGAACATCATCACTTACATCTTTGGAGTTGTCATGAGTGCCTGCAACTTGAAAACATTACTATTGAAGCAATTAAATTTGCCTCTGCAGAAAACATTCCAGAACTTTCTGATGATTGCAGCAGCAAGCTGAAAAAGAAGAAAGACCGTCTACCAAAAGAAGTAAAAAGAGTAAACATTGCTGGAAAGCCCCCTAACATATTGATTTACCTTGGCTCTGAAACTGCAGAAGTGAAATTTGAGCAGGTAAAATCAATCCTTCAGGAATGCGTTGATGCACACAGCTACACCATCTACCATCTGCGCGAGGAACAAGTTCTGAAAGCCCCGTGGATTGATAATTCACTGCTGTTGGTCATTGGCACAGAGAAGCCTATTTCTGAGGAGAACCACAAAAAATTTATGAAGTTTTTATCTAAAGGTGGGAAGATTCTAGGGTTGTCTTCATCTTTTGTGTTTGATGGCATACAAATAAAGAGAAAAAACAAGCTGAAGAAGACTGTTCATGAAGTAGTAGTCTCTAAAATGGACAATACGGAAATCAAGTTAAATCTTGTGGTCAGTGGTTGTATTTTTGAGGAAGTAATGCAGGAAGATACCAGCAAAGTGAAAACATTGAGTCGATTAAGTAATGCTGATAAAGATACAGTTATTGTTCATCTGACTTATGGAGAGAGCGGAGGAGAAGCCATTCTTTCTCAGGTACTGCATATGCAGAAGCATTCATTTACTCATAGCTATGTGATGTTGTAGCATGCTAAAAAGTGTTCCGTTGTTGCCATTGCGTGCTTTTAGGGATGCTTGTCAAGGAGAAGTACAGAAGGGTGTTCCAGTGAATATACAAGGTCTCTGCATACAGAATGGTTTTCACTTGGTCCTTGGGAACTTAGAGTGCTAGAGAATGTCACTGCTGTTACTTCCTCATTCTCACCATGTAGCCATGCACATGCAGATGATGCAAGATCACAGTGACTGGTAGAGGATAGAGCAGATTTGCATTGTAGGTGAGCATCTACAACAGCAAAACTATCTTTTTCTGCCTGTTACAAGTTGTGCAGTGATGCAGCTGTGCATTTTGTAGGTTTTGAGAGGCAGATACAGGGACAGCCAAGTCCTTGGTGGACTAGGAGTGAAAGATTATACTGGCAAGATAAAAAACCCACGAGACGTCTTTAGAAATACTATGGTGAAGCAGAGAGTCAGGAGAGGATGTAAAATAAACCGTACAAGAAACTTGAAAGATGTCTCCTGAGGTTTGAGGTTAAGGTTGCCATCACTTTTGGAAGTCCGCCTAGTGAACGAGAGGCCCAGTCTCTGTTACTTATTGGGTGTTGTGTCTAGAAAGCCCACTGTATAGTTTGTGTTGAGCAATTAATTAGGCTGTAATGGTTAGTCTCTGACTGTGTAACTGTACTGACATGCCATTGTCAATTTAGGTCTGCTGGTTCTTTTCTGCTAGTATTGCTACCATTTAGTCAGTTATATTCTATTTGTATCTTAAGAGTTGGGAGGAGAGCAAAACATTTAGTGGGGTTTTTTTCCACAGTGTTTTGATTAAGGCTAATTTCAAGATAGATGTTAGGTTTCTAATATTAGTCTTGTTGTTTTGTTATGTAAAAAACCAAACTACCTTATTCCACTGGAATGCATTTTTTTTCTATTTCTTGTCAAAATTACAATTCTAAATCTTGACATGTTTGAAGTTATTAATATATACTCCTGTTTTTTGAGGATGGGAGCCCTTGCATGAAAAGCTGGAAGTGAGCTTGCAGTATGCCCTCGCAGCCCAGAAAGCTGACTGTATCCTAGGCTGCATCGAAAACAGTGTGGCAAGCAGGTCAAGGGAGATGATTCTCTCCTGCTGCTCTGCTGAGACCTCCTGGAGTACTGTGCTCAGCTTTGGAGTCCTCAACACAGGAAAGACGTGGACCTGTGGAGTGGCTCCAGAGGAGGCCCAATCTTGTTAGCAGGGCAAGGGGTGACAGTTTTAAACTAAAAGAGGAAGATTCAGACTAGATGTAAAGACGTTTTCTAGGGTGAGGGTGGTGAAACACCAGAGCAGGTTGCCCAGAGAGGTGCAGCATCCCTTGAAATATTCAAGGCCAGGTTGGACAGGGCTCTGAGCAACCTGATCTAGATGAAGATATCCCTGTTTACTGCAGGGGGCTGAGTACATGACCTTGAAATGTCTCTTCCAACTCAAACTATTCTGCAATGATTCCGTGAAGTATGCTTCTACATGGTATATCATTTGTGCTATTCTATTTAGAGAGATTTCAGCCACTCCTTAGTAAGCCAAGCCTGAAGGCAGCTTGCATGTTTTGAGTTAGCATCAGTAGAAGCAGAGGTAAACATAGCAATTTTGGGATGGCTGTTCACAGTGAGATCACTTTCCTTACTACTGTCTGAAAAGCAGAGAAAGAGTTTTTTTACCTTTATGTAGTGTTTAAGTAAATGAGGAATGTAACAGAGACATGGCAGAAGGAACTTGATGAAAAATAAAGGCAAAACCACAGACCTATTTTTACTTCTTTTTAAATGCAAGAAAACTTCTGAAGCTCAGAGTGCTCAAATTTAGCTGCTCATACTTCATGTACTATAGACACTTCTAGCAATTATGTAATTCAGAGGAATTCATGAGGTTTCTTAGAAGTGTTCTTTTGTCAGTGTATCAGATTAAATCTGCTAGCTTATTGGCAACTCTGTTATGCATAGCAGTGTGTCTATAGCTTTCTGTAGGAAGCCTGGCCACCCATGTGCTGTAAGCTTGTACTAGAAAATTGATTGGATACCATTGCTATTTGTTTCTGCAAGTTTCATGGTGAAACCTGCTTTGCTGTATGGTTTGAATTGACCCTTCTGCTGCAATAAAACTTAATACTGCTGAGGATTTCCCCCAGAAAAAGAGCGTTACAGGATATCATCAAAATCAGATTAAAAAGATTAGTATGTCACTTTATAATTTGAAATGACTTCCAGGCAGGATTTGAAAAGCCTTACTGTTTTCTCTTCAGAGAAGACAGTGACATCAGCTGTTAAATATTCTGTCACATAATTGTTGTTTCCCTTTTTCTATACTAATTTTGTCCCCTCTCCCCCCTATTTCAACAAATCTCCCTCAATTTAAGTATAATAGATACAAAAATAATAGCTTGTGGTTTTTCATTAAATGAACATACATGTAGTAGGATCAATGACATATAACTGTCTTATAAAAAAATGTATTTAAAAAACAGACAGAACAAGCAAAACTCAACCCCCCCCCCCCAAACTATCCAAACCAAAATGAAGTTCTAGAAGGTTATTTTTTGTTCATGTTCATTTCTACTTTCAAGCATCTGCTTCAGCTCTGAGAAGTGATTCTCTATAAGATGGTGTTCAGAAGTTCTTATTCTTTCAGACAAAAGCATTTCTTTATCTGCACTGATTGCAGCTTCATTCACATGACACAGTCAGGACTTGCTCAGCCTGAGTTCTACGTGTCTTGTGCAACCTCTGATAAGGACCTTTCAATTTCCATGCAATTCTGCTCTTGTTCAAGCCAGAATATGAGCAATGTTGCTGTTGGTTCTGTTGGTAAGCAGAGTGAGTTGCTTAAGATACTAAATATATGTTTGAACATCTCCAGGAGATCGGTTTAAGAATGGATAATTTGTGTAGAATCATAGAATGTTCCAGGCTGGGAGAGACCTCCAGAGGTCATCTGGTCCAACCACCCTACATAAACAGGGTCATCTATTTACCAGGTTGTTGAGAGCCTCATCAAGCCTGACCTTCAGTGACTCCAGGGGTAGGGCCCCCACCACCTCCCTGGGCTGCCCATTTCAGGAATTAACTGTCCTCACATTAAAGAACCTTTTTCTAATATCCAGCCTAAATCTCTCCTTTCTCAGCTTGAACCTAGTGCTCCTTGTCCTATCCATACAAACCCTTTAGAATAGACCTTCCCCTGCCTTCATGTAGGCTCCCCTCAGTTACTGGAAGGTCAAAAGAAGATCGTCCTGGACCTTTCTCTTCTTCAGTCTGAGCAGCCCCAACTCTCTCAGCCTTTCCTCACGTGAGAGATGCTCCATTCCCCTGATCATTCAGTGTAGGTTGGTTGTGGTGATGTCAGGTCATAGGCTGAGCTTGATGATCATACAGGTCTTTTCCAGCTTCAGTGATTCTGTGGTTTCAGAGAAGGTTGTAGTTTACTGGCAGTTATAATCCCCGGATTGAAAACTATAGATATATAGGTATTCTCTTGTGTACTAATAAAGCCTCGCTAGTTGTGGATATGAAGATGTGAGAAGTTTTTCAATTACACTAGTAACACTGGATAATTCAGCAACCAGAGTCAGGACACAGCTGCTTTTGGAACTGCTGTGCTTATGTGTCTGCAAGGCTAAACTGTGTTTTCTAATTTCCTTTGCATGTGTCCTGCCAGGTACACTTAGAACTAGATATCAATTCTATGGATGTCCAAACCGAAGAGGACTTTAATTTGCTTAAGATGAGCAATGCCAAGAGATACGAAGTTCTCAAGGAGATTCTGGTATCGCTTGGCCTGAGCTGTGAATTAAGTGAAATTCCTATGTTAACACCGATTCAACTTCTCTCATCTGATGAGGTAAGGTTTCTGCTTCCATTTCAGCTGAGATGTAACCTGTAAGCCAAACTCAGTGTACACTACAATACAATATCTCCTTTTGTTTGGAGATAGTTATGTTTTTCTTACAGGTAAACAAAACCTCTCATTTCTACTCTGTCACTGCTTTCTTACCTGCCAGTAGTAGTTTTGAATTTAACCTTTTGGGTTAACTTTTAAGGTATATTTGCTATATTTGCATTAAGAACTTTTATTCGTATTTGCATGTTTCTCCACATGACTCTGATAAACTGTAGAGACCTTCAAGATCATCAAGGCCAACCTTTTGCCAACCCTACCAGCACTACTAAATCCTGTCTCCCAGTGCAACATCTACCCTTGTCTTAGAAACCTTCAGGATGGGGACTCAACCCCCTCCCTGGGCAGGCTGTTCCAATGCCTGACAGTCCTTTCAGGAAAGAAATTACTCTTGATATCCAACCGATCCCCACTTCTCTACAACCTCCTTTCAAGTAGTTGTAGAGAGCAATAAGTTCTCCCCTCTGTCTCCCCTTTTCCAGGCTAAACAGCCCCGGATCCCTCAGCCATTCCTCACACAACACAGGTTCCAAATGCGTACAAATGTTACAAAATCAAACCTAAATTGTGGAGAAGGTATAGCAGCCCAAAAGTGAAAGACCTGTGTTTAGCAGGGCAGAGTGTCTGATTGCATAATGAAGAGTTTTGCTCCTGAAGGTGTTTTAGTATTTTTTTGAAATTGAATACTTTCTTGTATTTCAAATAGTCAGCTGACAGTTCTGGACTATTCAGTCAGAGACATCACTCTGAAGAATTGTGAACAACATACAAAGCAAAGATTTCAACTTTTTTAAAAATAAAAGCAATACAGGCTACTCAGGCTATTTGAGGTGGTTGTTTCCAGTCCATATCGCATTGTTACTACTTGCTGTTAGTATTCTGTCTGATTCTCGCTCCTTTTCTGAACCACCCTTACATTAGTACACAGATGAACTATTTGTCTTTAGGGGCACTTGACTATACAAGCTCCTCTTTGGATACCTGTTTCCACCATTAGTGTATGTAACATCATTTTTTGGCTACTGGATTAATCAGTGAACGAAGTGACGTGTTACAGCTGAATGTTTTTAAATAACCTGGATGTTGGTTTAGATTTAGACTAGAATCTTTGTAGCACTGTTCATCAGGCTGGAAGGTGGGTATGATGAGCATTGTACAGCTTACAGATTTTCAGTGTGGTATGCCACTGGCAGGGAAGGCAAGTCAGTGGCAGATCCAGATAAATTGACTAGAATTCTATTAATGGATGCATTTGTAAATTCTCATCTGTGTTTTGTTTTCTGTGTCAATGAAGAGACCCCCATAGCTTTCTACCAGTGCACTAAGCAGTGCCCCTGCATAGCAAATTAGATTGGATGTAACAATTAATCAAGATGAGGCAAAATGCAAAGAACATTTTTAAAATCTCCCTTGAAGGATTACTTTTTCACGTGTCAGTCTGACAGATGCCTTTCCACTTTAAAATGCTGAAAATGCTATTGGAAGTGCTTCTCTCTAGCCTTCTGCTGGAAGCAGGGCTGTTGCCAACAGAACATCAGGTCACCAATGCGCTTTGTCTCTTTGGCTGGTTGAAAACCTCTAAGGAAAACCTGTCTCTGCAACCTTTTCCATTGCTCCTGCACTACTGCAGTGATGTGGAGCTTTATTTTTTTGTGTCTGAATATCTCAAGCTGATTGTGGCCCTTGATGCTTTGTTTTGTTGTTTGGCACCATGAATAATTCCTTGTCTCAGTAAATCTCTTTAACTCTTTGAAGTAGTTAGTGGTTGTTATTGAAACGGTCCTTAGCCTCCTATTTGCCAGACTGAACAAACTCATCTTCCTCACCCCCTTCTTACAGATATGTTGTGTACTCCCAATACCTTTGTTGTTGCTTTCCAAGGAATCCTATCCAGCAATTCCTTTCATAAACTGAAGTCTGCTTTCCCAAGACCTGCTTTCTTCCTTAGCCTTCGTGGTTGCTACAGCTAGTGCTGGTGTGTGACCATGCAAGAAACAAGGTATTCCCCATCTGTGAGCGGTAAATTAGGAAGAATTCAGTATCCATTGGTGTGGCAGCTGTGGAAACAAACTAAACCACTGGCTGGGTGATCAGGCACAGATGGTGATTGTGAATGGTGCCCCATGCAGCTGATGTCCAGGGATCCAGTGGTGTCCCCCAGGGATCAGTGATGGGCTCAGTTCTGTTCAACATCATTACTGATGACCTGGGTAAGGGGATTGAGTCTAGCATTAGTAGATAGTAAATTCGCTGATGACGTCAAGTTGGTGGGGACTGTCGATCTGCTGGAGGGGAAGAAGACACTGCAGAGAGATCTGGACATACTGGATTCAGATGGGGCAGAGGCCAGTGGGATGAGGTTTAACAAGGCCAAGTACAGGGTCCTACATTTTGGTCATGGTAATCCCCTGCAGCTACAGACTGGGGGATGAGTGGCTGGAGCGCAGCCTGTCAGAGAAGAACCTGGTAGTACTGCTCAACGACTGGCTGAACAGGAACCAGCAGTGTGCCCAGGTGGCACGAAAGGCCAGTGACATCCTAGCATGTATCAGGAACAGTGTGGCCAGTAGGACTAGGGACGTAATTCTTCCGCTGTACTAGGCACTGGTGAGGGGCACGGGATGGACCTTACTCTCTACAACTACCTGAATGGAAGTTGTAGAAAGATACGAGTTGGACTCTTCTCCCAGGCAGCTAATGATAAGACAAGAGGACATGGCCTGAAGCTGCATCGGGGGAGGTTTAAGTTGGATGTTAGGCAGCTCTTCCTTACAGAAAGGGTGATCAGACACTGCTGATCAGGACTGTCCAGGGGGATGGTAGAGTCCCCATCCCTGCAGGTGTTTAAGGATGGGCTGGATGTGGCCCTTAGGGCCCTGGTCTAGCTGATGTGGTGATGTAAGGTCATGGGTTGGGCTTGATGATCTGAGTTCTTTTCCAGCCTCAATAATTCTATGATCCTGTGATTAAGTATATTCTGTATGGAAGACTTGCACTTTTATTCAATTCTTCCCATTTTTGTTCTTCTACTTTACACGTTTTTAGTGATTGCTTCTCAACTGTTCCCCTGCAATTTTCAAACATGGCACAAAGAAAAAATAAGTTGGGTGATTTCTATCCAAACTTGCCATCTAGTGGCATATTACAAGGCTGCAGGTCATCACAAGTTTTTGCAGTGTATGCTGTAAAATAAATACATTATCCCGTACAACACACCTTGTACAAGTGCAGTTGCAAAAATGAAAGAACAGCAAATGTTCTTCTTCTTGTTTCACACTTGGCTGTTTACTAATTGAGTCTCTACCTTCAAACTGGGTGTTGCATCTCTGCCATTATATTAAAAAACTGTTGGTAGACCTAACCTTGCCAGATTTTTCTGGTTGATTTTAGCAACAGAAAGCTTCTTTTGCTTATGTAAAAGGAAGAAATAAGAATTGATTTTGCATTGCATGTTCTACAGCATGAAGAAAAAGTGTAGGTTGGGTTTTTTCTGCTTGTTTAGAAAGTCTTTCATTTAAAAGTGCCTGTCTGTTTTTTCTTTCTCATCTGCAAGCTCTGTTCTGTGTCACCATCCCTGGATGTCATTAAAAGGAATATAAATGTAGTTCTTAGGGACATTGTCTAAGGGATAACATAGCAGTTGTTGGAGAGGTGGGCCCAGATGAACCTTATGAAGTTCAACAAGGTCAGGTGCGGAGTTCTGTACCTGTACTGGGGTAACCAGCGCTATCAGCACTGGCTGAGAGGGAATCTGCTGGAGAGCAGTCCTGTGGAGAGGGATTTGGGGGTAATGGTGGATGAAACACTGGACATGAGCCACTAGTGTGCAATTGCAGCCCAGAAAGCCAGTCCCGTCCTGGGCTGCTTCCAAAGAACTATGCCCAGTAGATTAAGAGAGGTGATTCTGCCCCTCTACTTTACCCTTCTGAAACCTCACCTGGAGCATTGTGTCCAGTTCTGGAGTCTCCAGCACGAGAAAGATACAGACTGGAGCACATCCAGAGGAGGCCACCAAGGTCATCAGGGGAAGGGAGCATCAGCTTGCTGCAAAACCATGTCACTTTTGAATTTGTAGCCACAATTTTAATAATTCATTAAGAAAAACAAAAGGCAAACTAATACTGGGGGAAAGAATTGAGTTTTCTCATTAACTATGCAGGATTTCATGTATGTTATTGATTACTGTAAAAAAAATTAGCTAAAATAAGAACACTGGCCCCCTAGTTCTTAGATTTTCATGCATTCAGTGTATTCTTAACTCACATAAATAAACCTGTATGTTTGTTGCCTTTGGCATATGCGAAGAAAGTTTTAGTTTAGGGTATAGTGTGGGAGACTTGGGAAGAAATATTAAATCTTGACAAGAGTTGTGTTGAAGATTACACGAATTTGATCACTCAAGAAAACACATTGGGAATGGGATGATCGAACCTGTGGAAAAGGTATTGTATTGACTGCATACGGCTTGGTTCTGCTGGATCTGTGCTGCTGATACTGTTCTAAAACAGGCAGCAGAGATTTTCTGCTCTGCTGTAGTCAGGTTGGAGATAGGATGAGTTGAAGGCTCTACTGAACAGGCACTGAATTTCACTTCAGGTGTTGAATAGTTTTTTAAACAATGGAAAATAGGCCATATTGCTGTGTCTGTTAGGGTAACAGTATTTAGGTTCCTTCTCAGTAGAAACTTCAAATCTCAGGTCGAAATGTCAAACAAGAAAGTATGATTTATTAATTTGTTTTGTTCATTACAGTTCTTAATCAATGTTTCTGCTGTGATTAGTTCCTGTATCTTGGATTTTCAGTTTCACTGTTCTACTTATTTTTCTCCTGTGTTTCTTTTCTTCGCTTGGCTTTTTCTTAAAATAGAGATTTCATTTAAGAAAAATGTCAATCTCAGATTGCATCAGGCTGAGATCAAAATTCTGGTAATACTATGGCTTTGAATGAAAATCAAAGCACTAGTGTATGAATAATGGATGGTAATGTCTGTCTGTTAAAGAGGTCTTGATCTTACCATGTAGGATTATGCTGGCCAGCCCTCAGCTAGTATTTGCTATTGGTGTTGAGTGATTGCTGTGACAGTGTGCACTTTTTATTCCTGACCTCCTTTCTTGTAAACAGAGTATAAGGTAGCATCCTGGAAAGTAGCAGCACTTGAGGCAGCTCTTTCATCACAAGCTTTTTTGCACTAAGACTTGTGAAAGCAGTTTACTTCAGATATATGCATGTGGGCATTTTTATAATTCATCTAACTGGGAAAAATCCATTTTATTTTGATACAGTGCTACCACAACAATGAAGGCAGTGATTGAACTGAAAGCACTATAGTATGAAAGGCAGGTTATGTACTGGTTAAACGTCAGGTTAAATCAGTAGAACTGTTTGGTGTTAAATGTAATTTTAGAGACAAGTATTGATACTGAAACACAGCACCTCTTCCTTTTTCCTGGTGAAAGCAGCTAAGCAAATTATACATCATTTTCCTTTGCATTGCTGCAATAAGAAAATACTTTGCCACTGTGGTGCAGGTGACTTAAAGTGTTGAAACAAATGGTGAGCACTCTAAGCCTTTTGTCTGGCACCCATATGTTCGGTAGCAGCTTCAAGCATAGAGATCTGATTTTTTCTGCAGCTTTGCCTCTGTACGCTCAAATATTTACTCTTTCACATTGCCATCTTAAAGGATAATTTTTCAGCCATAAACACTAGGATTGTGTTTTATTGCCATAAGTTTTCAGCATAACATCATCTTGGTTTCAAAACAAGAATTCCCTTCCTGAAGAATGAGAAAGATTGGTTAGGATAGTGATAATTTTCCTTAAGGAGTATATTACACCCACACATTTGCCAGTTTGCCTCTTACACTTGACTGTGAATTCCTCAGACCGTGTTAGGCTGAGTCACTTTTTTCTGTATCTTCCAAATGGATGGTGGCCAAATAATGAAATGTAATCAGTGTTCATTACTTTGGCTCAGTTAGCAACTGCCTTTTACACAGCAGGTTCTTCCAGGAATAATCAGTCAATACAAATATATCAGTTTGGTATAACCTTGAATCTTGGTGGTGGGGGGGAGCGGGCAGAACAAGTAATTAAAGTACAGTTGAACTTGAATTTCAGACTTTGCTTAAAGAACACTTTGATGACCAGAATAGTGTGCTTACAGGAATAATGCAGCTCAAAGACAGCTTTGAGTAACTCACTACACTCCAAGCAGATCTCAGTCAGACCCAATCTGTATGTCCTGAGCTACATATTTGGTTCTGTGCTGGCATTGACTGTTTTGAAATTCCATGTCCATTATGTCAGCAAAGAGAGTATGAAGTTACTTTATCCTGAATAATTCTTTCTTTGAGGATGGGAAATTTGAACCTTCAGCTAACTCTATAATGAACCTAGATTTCAGGGTACATTCTGAGACAATAGTTTCTGAAACATTTTAATGTATTGAAGTGTATTGTGGAACTTGAAATTCAAGTGTGGACCTTCACATTTTAAATAAAAGTCCAATGCTAAAATCAAGGATCATTATACTGCAACTCCCGAGCATTCTTTTTACTGTTGTCCCTTTTTGTGCTCAGCAGTGAACCAAAAGTGTATCATCTACAAAACAGAAGACTTGCATGTTTTCTCCTATCACAGTGGATGTTTAGCCAGTAGGAGAAAAAGCAAGAGCCCTTTGGAAGTATTTATTTCAGAAAGGATATTTGCCCTTTGCTCTAGTGCAGCAGTAGCCTGAGAACTGAGAAGAATGTTGAATGAAAAGCACAATACTTTAGAGATGTGAAAGACAGTGTGTGTCTAATAGTTTTTTCTTTTATATAACTGTGTTATGTGCATTATTTCAAACAGCACACTGCTGGCAGAAATCTTTGTGTTTGAACTCTCTGCCAGTTTGTCTCTTGGCTCATAGCAGTAATGTCTTTTATGCTGAAGTTGCTTCAGGATAAAAAAAAAGGTATCTTATTTGCCCAAGCAGCTTTCTGGGAAATGGATTTGGTGTATACTAAAATTTGCTTGCTGTCAAAAGCTGTGTTTCTAGTAATCTGAGATTGTGAGATTCCATATCCACCTTATCTTGAGATTAGTACTCTCTCCGACAGTTCAGAGCACTCTTGATCAGAGGAAAGCAGAAAGCTGTTCTTCTGAGACCTAATGCTATCCTGATTGAGGTGTGAGATCTTAAGGATTCCTGGTATGCTCACTTTCAGAGGTAATATGTTTGCCAGCTGCATCACACAGAATGTCGTGAGTTGGAAGGGACCTCAAAAGATCATCCAAATCCAATCCCCCCTGTCAAAGCAGATCCAACCTCCTCAGGTTCAGCATGGCAAATGCCAGTCTCAAAAGTGCTTCAGCTGCCTAGAGCTTTCTGGGTACCAGGTCCATGATAGTGCTGGGCATTATAAAAATAGCATGTCAGAATAAATTGTAGAGATTTAAGATTGTGTTTTTACTTCATACTTGTGAATGGCTAGGATAATGATTATGGTCAGTTACTCTGGCACAGGGTAATTTCTTAATCTATGGTAATGGAATGAAATAATTGAGAGGAGGAAGGATGCTTCTGTTTTTGTCCTTACCCTCTGAAGTGTACAGAGGGAGAATGAACTATGGGACTTGAAGGTAGGTGCAGCATGAGTAAAGTTGGATAGAAAAGGGAAGGAAATCTGCAGGAAATCTTCCAATAAAAACGTTTTTTGTAATGTCTAACCTTAAATGTTAACCGTAACCTCTGCCCTTAAAAGCTCGATGCAATCCCAACTTCTTATGCAGCTCCTTTCGAGAAGGAAGGTGTCTTACCTCTAGGCGTCACTTGTGAGCTGAGTTTAGAGAGCACAAAGTAAATTCAGTGGGTTGCGCACAGATTTGCATTCAAGTGTCTTTGCATGTTTGCAGCCACTGCCCTGTATAATATTGCCTTAATTTTAAAACAGCATTTGAAATTCCCCAGGAATCGATGGTATGTAGTGTCAAAAGACAGTAAAACGTTATTGATTAAGAAGTCTTGATGCGAGTTGAAGGGGACCCCAAACATGGAGCCAAGTAATTCCAGGTGGTCGCTAAAACTGCTTCTGTTGTTTATCTGCAGTGAATATTTGCCATATATTTGGGGAAAGGGGAAGGAGGAATCTGGCAGACATTCTCTTTATTTTACTCTTGTGTAGTTAAAATTGTGTTTTCCTTCTTGAATGATAGCAGCAAGCCTGCTGTTTACATTAAACAGCCACGGATCCCATTTGTAGGCACATCGTAATGAATAGCATAATTATGCTGCACTATGATTTGTAAACAACATTTTGGCCACGTATTGATTCAATAAATGGTTTTGATGATCCTTTGGAAAATGCAAGAAGCTCTGAAGAATGAAAGAAAATATCTTGTTTATGATAGTCTCCATAAAAAGGGTCTTTGTGCTGCTGTGAGTACTAAATGTTAATGCCTGTTGTGCTAGCAGCATTTAGTCTTATTGTAGAGCTGAGTCTGATATGAAATTGTTACATGCTGGCATCTGACCAAAGTGCCACTCAGTGAACTCTGTTCTATCATGTTTCAAGGCTTGCTTCAAGTCTGTGTGCATGATACTTCACAACCACTTTCTTCTGTAGGCATGTTCTTTCCATACTGTCGAGAATGGAAAATTTTATTATCCTTTCAGAATGGCTTATGTAATATGTATTTGAAACATCTGTGAGCTTGATGTTTATGTCTTCTAACTAATTACTCCTGAAGTGATCAAGAATAGCATTAGAGTTGAGGGCTCCTTACTGTAAGTTGCTCGGCACAGGGCATTACTAGCCGGCGTATGAGGCTGAATTTTCTCAGTTACATTTAATTTTGGAGTTTGTAATAGAAATCTAACTTAAAGTACAACCCACAGTGACAGACTAATCCAAGTTCATGTTGTCCCTGTGTCCAACACAGGCACGCGTTCTGTCTCTGTGTGAGGGCTGTAATGAAAGCAACTGGTCTTGGATTTTGTTTCGGCACTCAGAAGTAACCGATAAAAACCTTTGGGAGTCAAGGTTCAAACTACTGCCTTTGAGCAGATGGGTGATTTTAGATAGCAAGAATCCATAACTTGTGACAAACGCTCTGGAGATCCGTGGCAATTTGGCATCGATTCCTTTACTATGACCTCACTGGTAAGGATCTGACAAAAGTGGAGTATTTCCAAGCATAAAAAACTTGTGATTCCCTGACTGTCAGTGGGGCCTGTAGCTAATTTATGTAAGTGAGACTGGGAAAATGAGAACAGGCTTGGCATCAGCTGGAGTCATGTGAGATGCTATCCTGTTACTGCTGCTCAGAAACGACGATAAATTTCCACAATGAGAAATCATGATAATGGTTATCTAACTATTTAGTTAGTGCTGCTTTTGTATCTTTATTTCTAAACAAATTACGGATAGATGGTACAAAATGATATATTTTAATTAAAGGGGAAAGTTGAATAAAAATACTGGACCAAAAGGAAACACAAGTGTCTCTTTATATTGCACTTAAAAAAAATAAACCTACCAATTTAAGCTCATTTTGAAGCAGTCCTTCTGCTGCACTGTTGAATAAATTTCTTTGACTCCCAGCAGTTCTTTGACAATTCAGTTACACAATAATGTTATCAGAAACAAAATTGTTCACAACACACTGCTCATTATTTCAGTTTATCAGGCTGAATTTATTCTGAGAAAAGAAAATGTGACTTTAGTTAATCATTAATTTAAAAGAAATTCTTCTATCCTTGGAGTTTGTTGTCAAAGATGACCATTGTAAGAAAACTCATCAAGTATGACTTCTGCTAGCAGTTGAGTGGGAAGGGACTGACTTAGAAATTCTCTTTATTTATCATTTGATTGTTCATTTTAAGAAATTATTTGGGGTTTCTGGCATGGTGAGGAAATGCTGAAATTCCAGGTGCAGTAGGAATGGAATTTGGCATGTGACTATTTGGCTGACATTATGCAGTTCTTTTAGTGAAAAGCTGATTGAAGAACAGCTGCTAGCTTAAATCAGAAAGTTTGCTCTAGTTTCTACTGCAACTTCTACATGAAGTCTTTTGTTTTCTTTCAATTTGAGTTGTAGTTGGTCTTCACAAGAAGAAGAATGTGTTCCAGTTTAGTAAATCACTGTGCTTAGTTAGTTGGCAATCGCAGTGGTGACATTAATTACAATGGATTTACGTGAATATTGGAGGAAGACTTTGTCAGAAGCAAAATCTGAATGATCTTGATCTATTTATATGGTATGTGCTGTTTTTCTTCTGCCAGCAGAAGTATCCTCTGTCAAAGTGCCATGTAGCTAAATCAGGCAGGGCAACCTGTATTCTTGCAGATTGTATACAGAGCTTTGCTTTTAATTTTTTAAATTTTAATTTTAAGAATTTCAGCTGGTCACCATTTTATCTAAGCCAGCATTTCCTGTTGTAAACACAAGGGCATCTACAGCAGCCGTGACGTTCTGTACACAGTTCTGTATGGCACTATGTCTTTATGTAATTATGTATGCAGAGTTGTAGTCTGTGTGCGTGTGTTTATGTGTGTTAACATGTATAATTTTTAAAAAGTCTGTATATAAACCTTGCATTATTAGTCATATTTGCAACCTCAGGTTTCAGAAATATATCAAGTCTTATTTCTCTACTCCTTCTGTAATAAATGCATGATATAGTAGAAATTATGGAAGTTACACAGGCCCACAGAAGACAACTAGCCCTGGAGAAGAGCTCCAGCCCTGAGAAAAGTTGAGATGGGAGTTATTCATCTAGTGTGTAAATTGGAGCATGCTCCTTGACTGATGAGAGTGAGAGCTTTTTTGAGAGAGAAAAACCTCTGGAGAAACAGCTAGTGGATCTAGTTTGATACTAGATGAAAGAAAAGAGAGACACTGTGTTGAGAGGAGGAGAGGGGGGAATGGGACAACAGCTGAAGAGGCAAAGGTAAGGAACAAGATTTGACCATTCAGAAAACAACTGGTATTACTTAATTTTCTGTCCTTCCCTACAGATGCTAGTTATTATAACACATCTATAATAAGTGAGAAATCTGTGCTGCTTCGGACAGACGATTTCACTGGGAAGTGAAGTACAGGATTTTTACAGCTTGTTTTATTTAGAATCGCTTTCCTTGTCTAGTGTGGATTGTTTCTCAAGTGTTTACTAAATTGTAGTGTTGATGTAAAGAAATATGTTCTATGAAGTAGTATGTAAAATTTTAGAATATCCTTCTTAATTTACAAAAGCTGAATAATTTTATAACTAATTGTTAATGCCCAGCTTTAGCAGGATCACTGTTGATCAGACTACTACAGTCTGTCTCTACTTGTTTTAACACAAGAATCTCTACTACAGTTTAAGAGTAGTACTGGTCGCAATATCTAATTTTTTTTCATATTATGAGAACTAAGATTAGAAGAGAGAACAACAGATGATTATATAACTTAAATCCTGAGAAGTGGGTGCACAGGCTTTCAGTCTTAAAGCATTCTTCAGACAAACAGCTGCATCTGGATTTTTGTTCACCTTCTTGTCCTTCAATACTGGCTTACTATAAGCTGAATGCTATAACAACGTCAGAGAGAGAATCTAAATAAATATGACTTTTATTTGTGAAAATCCGAATGTAAATGGAGAATATGGATATGGTGTGTATTTCTCCATACTGTGCATATGTTTACTTTTTCTACTAGTTACATCTTTTTTTGATTACACCAACAACAAAATAATTGGTCATCATTTCTCCATCTTGCAACTGATGAAGTAGGTCATAATTTTGGTAGAAAAGGTTATATTAGTCTCATTACAGTTTATTTGAAAGGCAGGGCAATACTCAGTCAGAGAAAGCATATAACTTTAAGGATGCTCTCAAATTCAAGAAATTGAAAGACATCCTAGAATCATAGAATGTCTTTAGTTGAAAGGGACCTCAGATCATCTAGTTCCAACACACCTGCCACAGATCTTAAGATCCTTTAATTTTAAGTTCAAGAGACCTATTTTGTGGGAGCATGTCTCAGCATTTTCATGTAGTCAGAATCAACAAGTATTAATTTTACTAGGTATTAAAGAATTTTTTTGCAAGATAAGGAAAATTGATTGCATTTTAAAGCACTAATTGTTAAGATCTGAATAAAAAATTATATATATATTGTGTGTTTTGACTTTAGACTTCATTATACAAATTATCTGTGCATTTTTTATCTGTAAGATACACTGATTTTTGTTTTTCCAAAATGGAATTGTTGATATTAGAGATAGTTCATGCACCACAGCTACCTGGCAGGAACAGCAGCTGCAGAGATAAAAGTTATCCAATTATTTTTACATATTAGCTGATGGAAAAGAAAATAGAGTAGCTGGAAGCAAATTTTTATTCTTATTTTTTGCTTCCTCTGGAGGGAAGGACACATTTACAAAGTTATCTTAAGCAGTATGAGTTGCAAATCATCTTAAATATTTGAGTTGCTTGTCTTAATTCGTGAAGTTTTGTTCAAAATACCCGAAAACATTCAATATTCTGCTCCCATCTTTAGAATACTTTTATTGTTGCTTTAAATGAGTGCAGTTGCTATCCAAAATTACTTGTCTTTCATGAGAATGTACTTTGTTTGGGCTATGAGGCATATGCTCTTTGGCTTACAAATCATTACAATGTAGAATGCTAGAGAATGAGAGTTACCTTGTGCTTCCCTCATGCCTCTGCTGCCGGTCGCTGTTGGAGAAAAGGTACAGATTTAAAGTAGGATTTTATGATGGCGTGGCGGCTGATTTCTCAAGGCTTTTGTCAAGAGCTGCCCATTTTTTAGTGATATTTTGGCATTTGGAAGAGAAGTTCATCAGCTCTGGCAATTATGGGAAGATTTTTCCTTCTACCTGTTTTAGCCAAAGGCAACATGTGGAAAGCAATGTATTTCTGTCAAAAGACTACCTAGTAATAATCAGAGTATGCTTTTGTTCTCTCTGCAACAACCATTCCCTTTCAGAGGTGAAAGTAGACTTCAGTCTTTAAGTATTTTCAAACTTTTTTCTGTTCTGTGCAATCCACTCTGTCTAGTGATGCTCTCTAGGTGGTAGAGAATATTTATCCATAGAAAAGTTTCTACCTATGTTCAGGGATGTCCCTTCTGCTTAGAAGCACATTGTTATGGGATTACATGATAATTTGCTGGTAGAACTTAGCTCAAGTTCATTAGTTTGGGTAGAATTGTTCTGGAACTGCATCTTAACTTAGTTTTTTTTAATACTGATAGTAGTAATCCTTGAAACTTTTTCCCTCAAGACAACTTTTTTTCTCCTAAAAGTTAACCTTCTGGTTTGGGACTGCTGATTAAAGGCCTTCAATAAAGATTTTTCATATCCAACCAGTCAAAATCCCATCTTTTGAGTGGACATGTAAAGAGCTACTTTTCTTTCAAAGCTTCTGATTAATACTGGCTGGGTTTTTGACTTTAGAATTGTGGCCTAGGTAGCATGTTGTAGTCTTGGGCCTAATTTCTGTAAGACTCTCTTGACTGTGGCTATTTGTAATTTGTAGCATTATAACAAGATTTAAAACTTCAAATTCTACCCCTTTCTCTTTTCAGTTGGGAGCTAGGAAATGCACACCATATACCTTGGGAGCTGGCATCCCCTTTCACTCACTGGCTGCTGAGCTGCAATGAAAAATTACATTAAGCTCTACTGTTACTCAACGTTAACAGCTTTTATATCTCATCGGAAGGTTTAGGCTTGCTAACCTTTGCAATAGACTACACGAGTGCTCATACGCAACAAGCATTTACTGTTTACATAGTTTTTAACAAGTATTTTTTGTGCCCCCCAAGACACTTCTTTACCTTGGTTAGCACTAAATTTTAATGGGAAAAGGCTAAAAACCGAAGCCAACTTGTTTTTCAGGCATGCTCTTGAGCTGAGTCTTGCTTGAAACAGTGCAAGAGCATATTTTAAGCATCCTGGTTAGAGTTTACTAAATGAGTTCTTGGGATACATTGTATGTGCAGAGTTAGCTTTTGTGTTTATGAATGTTGCAATGCTTTGTTTGACAGATTTGGTCTCCTCTCAATCTTCTTAGCCATAGTAGAGCATAAATATCCTAAGCACAGAAACAGGTGGTTATCCTCAGAGTCAAGTCAAGGGAATCCAGAGTCCTTCAGAATAAAGAATATATCATTGTAAAAAATGCTCCTGACTGGCTGTATCTGCTTCTGTTGACTGCTTCTCATATATTGCCTCAATATCGAGTCTGTTGTTCTTTGATTCTTTGAGTGCCTTGTTTCCCACTGAGTTTCAGTCATGAGGTTTAACTGCTGCTGTGGTGTTGGCAACACCGCACATTCTGTATGTGAAACGTCTTTTGGAGCAGAAGCTGGTGGTGTATCTGACTTGACTGAAGTGAACTCAGCCCTGGAGTAGTTGAATGGTTTGTCTCCATAAGGGTGAAGTATGTTGTATGTCCAACTGTAAAGGACACTTGAAGTGTGTTTTTGTTTTTCCCCCTTCTTTATTCCTGCCAATTGTAGAAAAGCTTTCAGGTACCTGCTCTCTAAAGACATTGGCTGCAAAGTTAGCCCTTGAAGCTTCCTGTGTATTAGGAGCCTTACAGCCATAGGAAGGTGTTGCGTGTGATTTGCCTAGTGTCCTCTTGTTTTTGTCTCTCTTGTTCAGAACAAGATTTTGATTCCAGCAGAAGAAAGCAAGCGTTAAATCTGAAAGGGCTGAAAAAGGGAGCAAAGAATTACAATGCCTTGGAAAACATGCAGCTGGGATAACTGAAAGTGTAGTTTGTATCACTGACCCTTACAACTTAGCATTACAGTACATGGGTGTGAATATGGGTTTTTTTTCTACATGTCTTGTAAATTAAAAAAAAAGAGTAACTAATTTGTGATACATGGAATATTACTGAGCATTCCTTCAGTGTTCTTGATCTCATATCTTAATTCTACATCGCTATGTACGTATGTGATGTATTTTCAAAACACGAAGTTTAACTTTTTTAATCAACTCTTCTAAACAAAAAGCATTGGTTGACTTTTTTTTTTAATCCCATGCTGTCATGCTGATTTTTTTAGGATGGTTGATTAGCAAGGAGATCTTAGTTACAATGTAACTGAGTAGTGCTTATCTTAATACTAGTTTTTATCTTCACAGTAGTTACACTATAAATAACATAACAAGCATGTTCTTGCTATTATAGCATGTCATTTCTATGAAAGTCTTTCTTTCTAAGATGTTTCTCTTAGTATCTTTATTATTTATAAACTGCAATGTCAACCAGAATATGTTTTAGAAAGGATTATAAAATGTGATGCATGTTGAACGTTAGCTGTGCAACTTTAGGGACATAACTGTATTGTAATCTCTGAGTTGTGGTACATGTGAGAATGCATTGTGGTTTCACCCTAATATTTCACAGACATTTCTTTAGCTAAAACAGCCCCACAGTGTGACAGAATTGGGAGTTTGTGCTCAGAAGAGGCAAAAATGAGGTACAGCTGAAGTCTTGTTTGAGTTTAATGCATGTTTGCAGTGCCAAAGAGAATCTTTGGCTCCTATTCTGCTATTTCATATTCATGAACAGTAAATTCACTCTTTTTTTTTTGTATATAAACATGTCAAAAGGCAAAACAAACCTGATGGAAAACTTTAATAATTGCGTATTATCGGCACTAAGAAAAAATATTTTCTTAGGTTTTATTTACTTAATTAATTCTACTCCTAATTCCAGTATTTTGAACAAACAATTTTATTCTCAATTAAAAACAAAATTGGTACCAAATAAAAATATTACTCTGTGATAGCTGTTTAACAGAGCCAGTTTTACCAGCTGAATATATTGCATCTAATTTATTGCCCTATTAACTGAGAACAAAATTCTTCTGTATTTTTTTCCTAGCCAATACAGAATACTTTTGAGAGTAATTTAAAATAAATGCGCACAGCATTTAGAGTTAGATTTATATCTTAACTGATTATTGTAAACATTACTTTGATTATTATTTAAAAAAAACCCCACTCTAATATGCATAATGTTCAGTTTTTAGTGCAAAAGCAGAATGTCCTTTCCCTTCTGCTCAACTTCTCTATATTTATATTTAGCACAGTTACACGTAAGTTCAATTTACTGTATGCTTTTCTTCAAAAAAATGAAAACAGTTTTGTTACAAAGTAGGTGTCGTGAAGAATTAAATGGTCAAACTGTAATTTATCACACCTTTTTCTGGTAGGATAAATCAACACCTCCTACTCCTGATTTATCTGCCCTTTCATTTTTGTGCTCACTTTTGTGAAGTGTTATGTAGTGATGTTATGTCAAAGGTAGACCTTGTTCTTATTGATCCTTTACCCTCAGAGTCAGCTTTATAGTCTGCTGCTGCAAACTTACCCCAATTAGTGTGCTGAGTTAGGATACCAGTTTACCTTGCATAGGTGGTCACGCACTGTTTAATTTCTAAGAATAAAAGCTGCAAACTACTAAATGAGATTTCATCCTGTAGTCTTTAGTTCCCTTTAATTTAAGCCAAAACTTTTTAATGGGTGGTACTAAATTGTGATAAATAAGAGAGGGGGGATTGGTGCACGCATTCTTTGTTCCTTTTCCTGGGTATTCATGTGCTTAACTAGTTTAGTAGTAACATGCCTTTACAATTCTTTAAAGTATGCTTAGCTTAAAACTGCTTACACTCAATCCTGAATCTTGACAGAGCTGGGAATCTTGGGTAGAGTTTTGACATCTGAATGTGGGCTGTGACATTGAAAAGTGTTTGAAAAGGTTTTAAGCTGACTTGGCAAGTGCTTGTGAAGGATATAATACATGTTTCTTACACACTTGTTTAGTGCATCATCCCGCTCTGCTCCCTCAATTTTTATTTTTAAAGCAGATAGCCTAAACCTTTTTTTCCCCAACTTTTATAACACATGGATGGTGCATTTGTAATGTATTACAGGAGTACTTCTGTTGTTGTTGTTATTGTTGTGTGTGAATATGGAGATAACTGTATATTTTAGAATATTTTTAATACAACTCTTTTTTACCGTAAAACAGTTTAAATTTTAAATAACTTGTGTTTTTATTAGAAACCTTGCGAAGGTCTCAAAATCAGCAAAAACCACAGGAAATTAGTGCAATGTTATAAAATACTGCTTCATCAAATCGAGCAGTTTTTTGTTTAGGTAGACTTTTGGCCTCTCAGAATGCAATATGGTTCTCTTTCATATGTAATGTGCTTTTTTCATATGCATGGACGGCTTCAGGTTCTTTTTAAAGGTATGCTTTCAGTTCTGGATGACGTTTAGCCTTTGACCCAGCCACTTTCTTACAATAAACAGTTTGTTGATGAGAGCAGCTGCTGGGAAGATTACTTCCAGACTGTTCTGTTGTGCAGCTGAGCAAGAAAGGCAAAAGCCAGGATGCACCTTACAGTGTTGCTCCACTCTCTTCCCTCTTTCTCCCTGCTGGTCTGGTCTGCACGGAAAGCATTGCAGTGGGTTCTTCTGCTGCCAATCTTGTTCTGCGGCTGCGAGTGGTGCTCCATAGACAGGGACTGTAAATGGTAGAGCTTTATCAAAACAAGAGTGGTGCTCTTAGAGCAGTGCGTATTCATTGTTCTATCTAAGAATTTGTGATGCTTAATTTTGTCTACAGTAATAAAGAAACCTAAGCCTAACAGCGTGCTTTTCAGCAGAAAGATACTGATAGAAAAAAAATTGACATGAAATCTTTTCATCTTATTTTTAACCTTGTTGACAGCATTTGTTTCTCAACAAAAGGTAGCCTCTGATATATTTTTTTGTGAGTCAGTGAATTCTAACCTGGGCTTTGCAGTCACTTTTTAAAATGGGCTCTGCACATTGGATACATTAATTTTCTGCCTACACACAGTGCTTTTTAAACCTAAATTTAATTTCGGATTCAAATTTAGGCACAGATTTATGAGCAGTTGCTGGATATGTAGACCAGGAAAGAACTGAAATCTAAGATGGTTCATGTTCGAAAAAATGTAAGTGCAATGGAAAGGACAAGGATACCTTGCAGCACTGGTACAAATCTTTCCCTTTTTCGGACTAGGTATTCCACATATTAGTTGGCAAAATGAACCCATTTCTATATGTGACTGTTCGTATTCCCCAGACTGCTGAGATGATGATGCACTCTGTAGCCGTTCATGTAATGTAATACTTGTTTTTAAAAGCACACTGAAGTGTTGAGACAAAAATAAGGAGCTGGCCTCTGGAATGAAGTTTCAGAAATTACTAGCCATTTCTGCCTCTCTTGAGAAAGTGTATCTCTGGCTAAAGTAACTACCCAAACCACTAGAGACTCCTAAAAATACAGTTGATTGGAAAATTTAAAAATTCATACAAACTCTGCCATCTTTCTAAATGCTCTTCTGTATTTTACAGCTAATTCATGTTTTGCACCATATCTGGATTTAGGAAATATAAAAAGATTTATTAAGAAACTGAAACAGGTTTCCAGTTATGTAGTATCCTGAGAATGCATAGCAGACATCAGCCAAGTAACTGCAGAAGTTCATGAGAACATGGAATGAGAATGCAGTTCAGTTGTACTACAATAAAATCTGTATAAAGTTCTTCAGGGGATGGAGAGAGAAGGAAGTGGAGAAATGGGAATTTCTCTTTCCTAAGATTTTTATATGATAAACTGAAACACCAGTCATAAAAATAATGGCCCTCTGCGTGCTGGATGGAGTTAAGATGGATGCACAGATTCTCCACTGACTTAACACAGAGGAGTGACCTCAGCTAAAATATGTCTTCTTGTTTATTAAAATATGCAAAACAAATGAAAATATGGTGAGTAATCTCAAGATAGATTGAAATCAGCCAGTGGGCCTACAGAAGGAAACAGTCTAGCCTGCTCAGTTTTTATTTATTTCCTTGAACAAGGGCTGAAATTTGGAGTTAATTGCAAGCAGCAGTTAGTATTAAGAGAAGCTTTATATATGCATCCTGAAAATAAATTAATTTGAGTACTTTATGTATTTCAAATCAGATTTTGAGTGTGTTATGCAGTTCTGTTTATTATTTTTGTTTCAGTTGTCACAAAATCCATCTTCAAGCTTCCATTTACTTAATTCTAAAGAGGCAGCTCTTCAGGATTCTGTGCATTGATAGGTAGCTAGTCAGTTTATTACATATTGATGACATCTGAACAGTAACAATTGTGACTATCTAATGAAATACCTTCTTAACCTTGTTACAGACATTGGCTTTGAAACACAAACGTAGCTATAACGCATCTGCTAGCTACAGCTTTCCTATGTCCTGCTGAACTAATAGAAGATGGCCACTGCAGCTTAATTGCCTATATTGTTTTTCTTGGGAGTGTTTCTGTGGAAGAGGTTACAGCCAGCCTATTCTTCATCCTCTTCCATTTCCTCTGTCAAGGCTGAGATCGCCAAGAGATTTCCTCCTTTCCTCATCATATTTTTTGGTTTTGTTTTCATTTTTTTCCCCCTTTCTCTAGTCTTTTCCTAAAGACTGGGTTACCCTCCCCTCTTGCAAAAGAAAATAGTATCTTTTAATGAATGATTGCGGTACTAAACAAATGTAGAAAACCTTTTACCTGCCAGGTCTTGAAAGCAACAATAATAGTATATAACTTCTTTTCTGCATCTGTGTATTTACAGAAAGCTTTTTTGTGCTATTTAATATTTAAATTTTAACATTTGTCTCTATGACTAATACAAACATGATTTTACAACGGGGCTACAGTTGTGTTATGAAACTGTCATCTGCTTCAGATCTCAAAGTATAACGTTTTAACAGGAAGCAAAAACACAGGCAGCATCAGAAAAGCATTTTGTGTGCCTCATTAGTCAGAAATGTCTGCCAAAACTTTGCCCTCTTGTGCTAATAGCTGACTTTTCCTGCTGCTGGCCTCCTAAGTCACTAGCGCGTTGAGGGCTGGAGTTGCCACGGAAGATGTGTGTTTTTTTCTGGCACCAACCTACTGCTTACTACCAAGCTGGACTTTGGTTTGTTTCTTTTGGATTCAAGAGATGCAATGGAAGCTCTCCAGTGGCTAATTTAACACCTTTAAACTAATAGGGCTATTGAGCAAAGCTGTGTAAGACAAAGATGATACATTTTTTTACGTGTGTGTATTTTTATATTCTGAAGCTGAAACCAGATTCCGAATGCTGTGCCCTCTATTAAAATACGGTATCTTTTTTGTTTACATTTGAGATCGTTACTGAATCAAATGATACTCATTTTAAAATGACAAATTCAGCAAAAAAAGGCCAGTTAGCTATATTGGAGGTGTGATGTGTATATATGGGGTTATGCTCCAAATGGGGTATTCATGTGCCTCTCAAAAAGCTTGATTCTTTATGCCTGTGTAATCTTTACTTGTTTGCAGTTACTAAACATGTATGTGTACATGATTTAATTGAGACATGAATGGGTAGCATGAATCAATGCATTTTAAAGTCGAATGAAACAGAACTAGAAAATTGGAAATGATTGCTTTTCATGTAAAGGAAGGAGAAAAATAAGTTAAATCATGCTGTAGCTGTGCATCCAGAAAGTGGATACATGGCCTCACTTACTCAACAAGTGTCAACTAAAATAGACTCTTCTAGCCATGGTATTGTCATCAACTTGAGCATCAGTAGTTAACATTGTTCCATTTTTCCTCCCAAGAAAGGAGAGAGCTGACTCATACATCATGTGTGGTTTACGATACTGTATTTTTAGCTTCCATTTAGCTTTGCCTCCATGAGTTTAATAGAAACCAAATTAATTTAAGCTGTGGCTGAACTTTGTCTTGAAAAAATTCCAGTGATAGAAGTATGCCCAGTGAGAGAGATACTTGCTTGTAAATAAGAAAAGAAAAATAAGAAAACACATCAAATATTTCTCTGTATGATTAGAATTTAAGAGTGAAGTCTTGAATTTGGAATTACTCTGAACCATTATAACAAAAGTTTCTGTGTTCTCTGTGTTAATCCCATCGGTTGATAGAGCCCAGGTGCAAATAAAATCTCCATCAGGAGCTGTAATTTTCTATTATTTTACACTGTAGCAGAAAAGCATTCTTACACAGCTGGCTTTTGTTTTTGTGTCTGTCTCTCTTCTTTTTTTGTTTAATCTCAACCTCTAAGTAGGCATTAGAAAAACGTGAAGCTAATGACTATAAAAATAAATAGAAGTTTAAACAGCAAAAGAAAACTTCCGGTTTATAGCCGTTTTTTCACACACCTGAGCAAACTATTAAAATCATAGAAAGCAGATGTTAAATAATAAACAATTTATGTCTTTTATTCTTCCTTCTTTATGTAACAATTACCATTGAAACTTTCGTTCAACAACTTGTTGTCAGACCTTCAATCCTTGCTATGGTGACCCCTAGTAAGCCTTCGTGCTGATTAGTGGAGGAGCTATGGGTCTGTAGTACTCTGCAGCCTAACTCTGTTTCTAGGAGTTTTATGCATTAGCATCCACTACACCTCCCTACCCCGTCAGAACAACTTTTCAGAAATTCAGTGATACTTTCAGTTTGACAAGCAGCATTCTTCTGATTCATCTGTTTGTCTACCAGTGAGGCTGTGACCACTTCGAAAATTAGTTTCTCTCCTATGTCTCTGTCTGTGAGGACTTAAGTTGTTGATTTGAAGTGCTGGAGGACAACTTGTTGGTGAGAAGTGGTGGTGGATGGGTAGATCCTGGTGGTAGAGTGCTTTTGGTAATGTTTTTTACAACGCATTGAAAACATATTGTGCTTTTGCTCTTTAAAATGCAGATGGAAAATGTTTCTCATTGTAAATACTAAATTAGTGATTGATTATTTTAACTGTAGAAATCTTATTATCTTTCTTGGTGCCAATTTCTTTGGTTGACACGTCAAATTTCATTTTTATTTTAAGGAAGGAGGCAATGTCTTTGTTTTAGAGAATGTGTTCTTATAGAAAATCTTGTTAGGGAATTAGATTCTGTTTGACTTTGGTTCTCCTCTCCAAAACTGATGCGGTAACGATGAAGAACAATTTCAGAATATGTTTGTGCCACCCTAAAACAAGTGTAGTTATTAAATTTGCAAAGTATATTACTAGTAATAGGTGTAAAGATATTTTAGTGTAATTCTTGATGTAAATAGCTGCAGACAGAAGCCAGCCAGCTTCTGAAACAACACTTTTGGTTAAAGTGCCCACCAGAGGTTGCTGCAGAACGGCAGACGTGGCTGGAGATAGGTTTGGAATTCAAAGCTGAATCCTAACTACACAGGGTTCAGGTTCTGATGTGATTATATTCCTTTTAAATGGAGTTGAAGCAGAGACTAACCCTGTCATCTTATGAAGGTTTATTTTGTTATATAAAGCTTGTACTTTTTTGCATGCCAGTATAGTTGTAAGCACCAGGAGGCATTGATTCAGCATCTGTGTTTCTGTAGCTTTGTGCGAAGGACGTTCTTATAGTGACAGTTAATTTTCCTAACACGTATTTGAACAGCACTTGAAAACCTTGCTTTGTTAAAAATATTAAGTAATTTAAAATCAAATGCCTTTCCTGATTATGTGTTACTCATGTTTGTATTTTTGATCAGCTCGATGTAAGTGTGTACTTTATGGGAGAAAATGAGCTGCATAATTATATGCATGTAACAATCCTTAAACTGTTCATCATGCGGTAGGAACAAGAACATTAAATAAAGAAGGAAATGTAAAAACTATGGGGGGCAGGGGGAGGGGTGGGGAAATAACCTGAAAGAATATACTCGAAAGGATAATTGGTTTGAATTGTGTAGCATTTATAATAACGTGACATCACACGAAAATAGATGCTTTCTGAAAAGCCTGAGACAGCATGCTGTGACCAAAGTGCTCCAGACCTTTGGAGGTATGGTATTGAGCACTCCCATAGTTTGTTTAGAATGTAGTACTACTTTAAGCACCTTGGGTTTTTAGCTTAATGCCTGTGTCTGTGAGTCTGTAAACCTGTCTTTCTGCAGTTACAATTTTGTTTTCCATCTAGTGCTTGCATACTCTATTTCTGTGTTTGAAAAGCAGTCAGAAAACAGTTGATTAAGTACAGTTTTTTTCATATACCCCTTGACAAGAATGAAAGCTATCATCTTTCTAAATATCAATTACAGCTAATAAGTTACTGTGTGAGTGTGTAAAATGAATAGAATTAAGTGGGAATAGCTTAGCAGCAGTCTGTCAAAGCTAGGATATTACACTATGTGAAGAAACAAGTGCTTCACATAGATCGAGGTAAGAAATGCTCATCAAACCTTTAGTGCCACATCATCGACAACGCATATGCATAAAACCCCAAAAGAATAAATAATAAAATGTATGAATAATGTTTTAGCTAACAAGTTAGATTAAAAGAGGTCAGTATTTTATAAAGCCAGGAAAAAAGAAGTAATTTTTCTGTAACTAATGTTTAGCCACTTAGTTCATCCTGAGACTTAAACTAATGACTGATGTACCGTAGAGAGACTGTGCCTTTCTTGGCATTATGGTTGGCTACAGATACTGCAGGGCTGCAAACCAGTAAGCCTGCTGCTGACACACAGCATACAAAGGAAGTCGCACAAGAAGCGGTGACCATGTGAAACTTGAGATGGTGTGGACTGGGAGGATGGAAAATCTTTAGAGAGGTGTTAGGAACAGAACTACTTTTCTCATTCCTTCTTAGGATGTAACAATGGGATTTTGAAAACAGGAGTAATTCCTTGGATAGATAACTATTTATAGAGAGCTTGCTCTTAATTGAGAGTTGGGCCTGGAGCTCAGGGACATCTTGTTCAAGAGCAAGAATGCTTCACCCTGATCTCCAGACTGCTCACACAGGAAGCACTTGTATTCTGGTTCTTGAATATGGCAGCAATGGGAATTAAAAGTCAAATGTTTTCCTCTTAAAAATATGAGGGCAAGAATCTCTACTACATTATTTTCAGTGGAATAGAAACCACAATTGTTGTGGTTTCATAAGTCATATAAAAGACCACTTGACTCTAAATGGAGAGTACTTAGAAGTTTAAGCTGTACTCTTCAGCAAAAATAAGCTCCAGTATCGGTGTTTCTGGGTTGTTCATTTATGGTTTCTAAAGACATGGGAAACATTTCATAACCAATATCTCAAAACAGAAAAACATTTCGTATTGAATCTTTCAAAACAGAACTAGGTATCTCCAGAAAGAGTCCTGTGAATTTAACAGTTTAACAGTTGTTTCAGGGGGTCTCCAAGCAGATAGTCATGTCACATTCAGGAGAATGTATTTCTGAATAACCTAACATAACGGAAGAGAGAAATCCAAGTTTAGGTGTGTGGGTATATAAAATTCTGTATAAATGTCTTTTGCATTGTTAGTGGTGCTGTAAACTAAGACAAGGAGCACAGGGCATACATACGACTGCATTTCATGTAGTGGCAGGGTTTTCTTTGCATGTGTTCTTGAATTACATTATTTTCTTTTAGCTGTCTAATTTACAGGTGCTTTAGTCTGGGTGTAATAGCAGGGAAGCCTCAGCTAGCTGGAAGTATTTAGCAGGTTTTCTGCTGACAGATCAGTAACTGTTTTTCTTAGCCGCTGCTTTATCCTTTAAATTGATCTTAGTGATGTACTAAAAGGCTTCCAGTTGAGAAACCTAGCATTTTGAAAACCTCCATAATACAGGTGATTGTGTATATTCAGTGCTTCAGTATCAAGGAGAATCTCTACAAACCTTATTCTAGGAAAAAGATTAAGTCTAGTTAAGCCACCAAGAGCATGGCCTCAAGTTTAGGAAGACGGTCTCGAGTAGTGCTACTACTTGGCAGCCCAGGCTGGTCTAGATCAAGCAGTAGAAGTTCATCTCTGAAGAGAAAATGGAGTTAATTTTACCAGTTTGAGGTAGAAGATGATTGCCTGAATAAAAATGTTCTTGGAGGAATATGTGTCTTCATGTGGCGTGATCTGTATTTCTATACCTTATTTTATTTTCCTTGCCCCCAGGAAAACCATCTTGCTTTTCTGAAATGGCTTGAGGAAAATGTAGATGCTGAAGGATTAAGAGCATCCAGCAAGGTGTCTCTTAAATTTGTTTCATCCTGCGAATCAAAAATGGAGATAACTCCATCTCTCATGCCAGTTATCACTGAGATGGGAAGCTTCTCATCAGAACATTTCAGCCTGAAGACATATCAACAGAATCTTCAAACGAAGAAGCTTGGAAAGATTCTTCTTTTTACTGAAGTTACCACCACAACAATGAATCTTCTAGATGGGTAAGGTAGTGATCTAGACCGATAAGCACTCTGCTCTGCAGTTCACAATTACAGTAGCACACAATGTTCAGGACAAAACTTTTCATTGAGTTGTTTGGTGCCTACAAGCTAGCCAAAGGAAAAAAACCAACCTATAAAGCCAAACCCAAGCTGAGTATCTTCTAGATAGGACACAAAATAGAGATCTCTGTGTTTGCAGAATATTAATAGATAATGTGGAAAGTACTAATGGTGGAAAAATCTGAGTGACACCTTCTTACTTGGCAGAGGAGATTAATCATTATTTCTCTTGTAAAGCATGAATGGGAGCATAGGAAAGCTTCAGTTACGAAATATGTGTATTTAGGAGGTTATATGCATTTTCTAGTACAAGTTACTTTCTAAGCTAGTTATTTGACAAAATAATACCAATTAAATTGTGTCCTTAATTTAACATTACTGTTTTCACTCATTACTCTTACCAAGTATTTCACAACATTGCTCTAGTGTTTTGTTTGCTGTGGGTTTTTTTATATATCAGTTGTGGTTTATTATCATTTCATTATCACATAGATGACTCTTGTGAATGAGTTATGGGAACTCACAAACTACCTTTAGGAAGGTAGCTTAATTATTAGAGTTTTGAATGAATTAAGTGATGCCAAAATCACAGTTGTTAAATCTTAGGCTGGAATCTATGCATAAAGACTATACTGCTATATTTCATGAAATAGTGTGATGGAAAAACTGTCTTTGAGAAGTTGTTGCTCTTCAGGACAGACTATGTGTGTTTCTACCTGTAGATACAACTTTTCTTGGCAGCTACTTTTGAGTTAGTGTTGATTCATCTGCAGAAATAGCGGATGAATCTTACTGTCAAAAATAACCTCAGAAATTCCTTTTTTTAAAAATCAACTTTATCATTTAAATCTTGAATGTTATCAAAACCGATAGCCAGTGATAGTAGCTTGGCTTCTCAACTAGAGAGTCTAAATTGTGACACCAGTATGTTACAGTATGTGCCTTCTTGCATGTAATAAAGGTGGTTTGTTTCAGGGTATATGCACGCCAAATCTGTGAATGGTAACACTGCAGTTTGTAGTCTTAGAGTTAACACTGCGAAAGAATTCATAAATTATAATGCATGCTAAAATACAGCACTTTAAAGATAGATGGTATCAAATACAAATGTCTTTTTAATTGCACGTGGTTCACCGTGTGTGCATACACTCGTGCACACGCATTCAAAAAACACTGGTTTCTCATTTTCCTGCTTACCTTTCCCCAGCTCTACACCCTTGTTTTGACACTGATCTTGCAATGTCTTTTGGACATAGACGTGCTAGTTCAATAAGAGACCATAAAGAGAAGTTGGTTTACAGTAATGCTTGTAGCATGTGCTTTCCAATTTTTAGTATTCACAGCATGTTCAGCCCACTGGCGTGAAAGCAGAAGTACTGTGTAGAAGCAGAGTTGTAATTGAATAGGTCAAGACCTCTCTTCTCTGACAGTTGGTTGCGGTGGTGGTTCTCTGTAGCACTATTCACATATGTCAGTAAGTTGAAGTATTTAATTCAGAGTTTTGTGAATTTATTTGGAGATCACAAGCTACATAGAATAATATCTGGTCAATTTATGTATGATTATGTTATATAAAGGGAGCTAGGAGAAGTGATTGTCTTTTTCCAGTGACTGTGGAACCTTTTTTCGTATCTTTAAAACACTGTAGCAGCAAAGTGGTCAGCACTCGAGCTGCTGTTTCACATTGCATAGTCCCCATATAATGAAGTGTTTACAGATGTAAGTTTTAAAGTTTTTCCCCATCATGATGCAGCTGTAGTATTTGGTTAATGAGTAAGATGTAAACTGGAAGTTGTGACTTGAAGCAGCTAATACTGGGAGAATGAACCTAGTCACATTATGATTTGCACGATTACATTTCTTTTACAGGAAGATCATGGTTTTAATAAGCTAAAATATTTGTCTTAATGGGTAATAGAATAATGTAGTCCATGTGATTTGCAATTCATCAAAGTACCTTGAGACTTCAGATTATGACATTGCCTGAATGACAAATTGTACAAATACCCGTGCGTCATTCTTACTGAAGAAAAACTGAGTCAGGTTTTTAAGGCACTTCCAAACAGACCAGTATGGATTTGCTAGGATATGTGTATGACACATTTTGCCAATCCTGAATGAAAGGAAAACATATTTCAGGAAAAAAATAGGTAGAAAAAATAGGTACCGTTAGAGACACCGTCAATACCACACAGGCAAAAAGTTTGTGAAGCAGTGGAATAATTTATTTACAATGCCACGTTGGGACTGACAAGTCATGGGAAACTTGCAGAGGCCGTTCTGCAGCACTATCTGCTATAGAGTTCCTAATTTGATCTCTGAGAAAGTTCATACATATGCCATTAGTTTTACATAAACTCCTTCCAGATAAAGCATGTGTATTAAGGTTGAGAGGGTCTTTCATGGGGGTCTTCTCTATGTTGAACTTTCCACTTGTCACCTTTGCTCCTAGAGTATACAGGATTCTTGCTGTGCAAGCTGCTGCTCCGTTGTTTTCTTCTTTCCAAAGCTGAGGAGTTCTCTACAAACTCAATCCATCTAAACAAAGCCATACAGCAATTCTAAACATCATTCCAAAGTGTTACGTGCTAAAGTTCACCTAACATTCTCTTACTCTATTAATCCTTAATAAAAATCTACCCAATCTCATTGTTATTTCTCACAGTACCTATTGATCATTCATGATTCCCAGAAAGAAATCGTGACACCTTTTTAATGTAATCATGTGTTGCAATAAGCACTTGTTACATGATAGGTTCTCTTAGGGTCTCTCAAATTTTACCAAGTTTCTGATAATTGAAAGTATGGTATAGACACCTCAAGAAATTAATTGGTGTGATTAGTAGTAAATTTAGTTAGCCAAATTATAAACAAAGTCTGCATTTAACTTTAGATTTTCTTACATCAACTGAAGGTCAAACTTTTGCTTCTCTTCCTTTCTACTTCCACAAGCCTTCATACCCTGCAAAAATGAAGATGTGGAAGGAAAAAGTGGGCTGGAACTAATTTAATGGCCGAGCAACCTCACAGTAGAGAAACAGCCGGAGCCTAATAGGGGTCTTTGTCTGCATTTCCACCCTGGCTGGTAATGTGCCAGTCAAAAGTCAAGCAAGAGAAACAGGTGGAAACTATTAGACCTGTCATAAAGTTTGAAAAATTGATTCTGGAGGCTAAGTGAATAGATTGAATTTGACAGTGTTGTCCTAAAGATTCTAAGGGAAAATTCTGTAGTTTAATTTTGCATCCCTTGATTGTTCATTAGCTCTCCAGATGGCAGGTCTTGGCTATTTGTGTATTAACAGGCACTCTGTATTATCAGTGATGTACATTTGCGTCCTAAGGTAAGAAATTAAGTGAGAATTCACCTGTAGGTATAAAAAATTAAATGGCATTAATATAATTGCAAAATAAAGACTTATTTAGATATCATATAATTTGACATTATCAGTATTGCTTTTACATTTTCATGTTAAAAGCTTAATATGAATTGTTCAAGGCCATTTTTAAAGAAGCATTTCCATTTTTACTGCTTACACTCCAATTTAAAAGCCCTACCAAACATTAGAAGTTCCCTTGTTTTTTCTTTAAAAAGAAATTCTTTCTACAAATGGCATTTCAGAAACTTCGTGTTGCCACCTGAACAGGTTACCCTTCCTGCAAGCAGTTCTGCTTTTTCTATTTCCTCAGAGTGTGCCTGGGATTGCATGATTTAAGATTGAAGTGTTATTTTTGTGGATGTATCTGGTACAGCGATACAAGTGTAGAGACGTACATATTGTTGAGACAGACTGACAAGACTGAGAAGACATGAGATTGATAAAGAAGTATTTCTAGTGCTCTCTAATTGGCTGGAATGATTTCACAAGCGTTTCATTAAAATCCCAAATTAATTAGGTATACATTTCAGTTTTCTTCTTTACTGGCACCTTATATCCTGTTTTAATGTTTTATTTGGCAGAGGATTTGACTTATACGTGATTAAGCCAGCATGTGTATATGAAATGCCATTGTGGATCCCTTTTCCCTAGTATTTAAGAAGCACAAGGTGCTGTGGCTGGGGAAGAGTTTGACAGGAAAATGGTGAATTTTAGTGGAAATGAAATGTGGTAAGAAGTTGTTTTCATAATTGCTGAGTAAGATATTTAAATAAAATATCAGCTTAGAATAAACAACTCCCAGTTAAAAGCTTTGAAAAAGAAAATCCTCTACATCATTGCCACCCTTTTTGATTTTCTTTACAATTTTCTACATTCAAATTGTTGAGTTTGTAAGAGTTAAACTGCAGCTCTCACTTTTGGAAAGTGGGCATTAGGACTCATTTTATTTTGTAACTCGTTTTAGTTGTATTCAGGTGCACGTGTTGCTAGCACAGGAATGAGTTAGTGAAAAAGAAGTCATGTAGAGTAGAGGGAGATCAAATGCCCTTGCAAACGAGTGAAGATTGAGGAAGAGTGTTTTGTACTTAGTGATTTATTTCTTTTCAAATCCTTGTGATGTTTTACTTTGTGTAAACACAATAGCCTCAATTTTTAGTCACTCCTTGCAATTTGGTAATCTCCCTTGTTTTAGTCTCTGTTAAAACTCCATTTTTTTTAAAGATAAACTAAAATCAGATACATTGTGGGGAGTTGAAATGTCATTTGAAGGTAGAAACTTGGTATTGATGTAGCCTTTGCAAAATGTGCCATACAGTCACAGTGCTCGTTTTCATTCCATCAGCAGACTCCCCTCTCAGACACTTCCTTCTGAATTTCACTTTGTAACCACAAACCAGAATTATTCTTACACTTGTTGGCTCAACTCAATCATTTTCTTGAAAACTGCTTGTAATATTATTTCGCCAGCCATGTCTCATAAGCCAGGCTCAGGTGCGTGGAAGAAGTCATTTTGCTGTAATAGTTAAAACGAACAGTAGGCTGCATCACTGACCTTGTGCTTTCCTCTCTTGTAGACATGGGTTTGTTGGAGTACAAAGTCTTTCAAGAGTAGTCTTTGTCTTTTACAGTGGTGAGACTATCCTCATACACCGAGAGTCTGCTATAAATATGTTTTATTACCAACATTAACAGCTTGTAAAAATTAACCTCCTACACCCCTCTCCCTCAAGAATGCATGTGGTAGACGAGAAGGATGCCTTTCCTTCAGGAAAGAAGCATTGCTGTAGGATATTTTAAAATGTATGTCACATTTAAGTGGTGTATGCAGTTTATATGTAAGATCTTCTACAGATACATAACCCAAAATCTTTTACCAGTTTGGGTAATGACTACTTCTCTGTCAAGAGTTCTCTCACTATAGTTCATGTCACTTTTAAGAGCTTAGATCCCTTGGGTTTGTTTGTTACACTGTGGTCTGGGCTAGGAATGCTTTACTTGCTGAATGTCTAGCCTAAAAATTGAAGTTAAATGTTACAGATGATAGAACATCTATCTCTTCAAGGCTTTCTATGTTTTTAGTCTACATCCCTCTCATTTAACATAGCTTTGATCTAGTACCATCTTCTTTTCTTACATCGTGACAGTTACTCACTTCCATTTTTTCAATTTATAGGGTTGAATGGCTTTTTATTCTCAAAAGAGGACAGTTTGTACGTTGGATTAGCTGCTGCTGCTGTGCTTGTTTTCCTGAAGGGGTTTTTCTTTATATTCAGTATTTCGTTCCTGCCTTCCAAGACAAAGGTTAGCTCAGATAACAGAATACGGGGGGGATTCCCCTTAAATCAAATTATTTTCAATAGTAATTTTGCTAATATAGTTTTAAAAGTCTAATATTCTATACGTTATTTTTCCCTTCTTAGTAGTATTTTGCATCACACAAAGTTGTCCTTCAGCCTGATAACAAAAGATCATGCAGGAATTTTTGTCATTCAGCCAAGAATCTGTTCCCTTCCTTGCCTGTAGGAAGGGAGGAATTCGGAAGTTTTTGGCACTGATTTGGTTCTGTGCCATTCCCAGACTCTTCTCTGCGATACCATTTTTCATTACATACTTGCTGAAAGATTTCTGTATTAGGATTTGTCATCTCGTTTGCGTCAATTTTCCGTGCCTTTCTTTCCACCTGTTGTGAACAGTTCTTGAGTGCACTAAATAATCAGGTTCCTATTTTCCTGTCACGCACCTCGTGTGTCTGATTTTTCATGGAATTGAAGGCAAAATATGTTCCTTTTAATTTTTTTTTTGTTATGTAAAATTAGTAGATTTTCTTCCTGTTAACTGAGCGGGCCCCCTGCTTGCATGGATTCTGTCAGTGCAGGGGAAGGTTTGGCATTCCCAAAGGGGATTGAGTCATAAAAAAAAGATAGCCGTTTAGCAGAGCAATTAACCCACGCTGAACTTGTATAGTGTATTGTATTACCCTGCTGCTGGAAGTTCCTGAACAATTCGCATTGTCTTATGACTCCACGTGTAGCCTTGGAGTACTCATCATTTGTTAAAAATGAGACCGTTGCTAAAAATCTGTAAAGCTGCACAGTTAAAGCAAGAGCTAAAGGGTGGGAATGTTAGGATTTAAATAACGTTTTGCTTTTTCATTTTACACAGTGTTCTTTTTGTGCATGTGTTTTAAAACAGGCTTTTTATATTAAGATGGAAAGATCGAATACTGAAGTAACAAAAAATTGTATTATGATGTAAATAATTACGTGATTATGATGTAAATAATACGGCCTTGTAGATTGGAGTCCAGTGACCAGTGGTGTTCCCCAGGGATCAATGCTGGGCCCAGTTCTATTCAGCATCTTTATTGATGACCTGGATGAGGGGATCGAATCTACCCTTAATAAATTCACAGGTGACACCAAGTTTGGGGAGACTGTCCATCTGCTGGAAGGGAGGAAGGTGCTGCAGAGCCAACTGGACAGGCTGTATCAATGGGCAGAGGCAAACAGGATGAGATTTAGCAGGGCCAAGTGCAAGGTCCTACACTTAAGCCAGAATAACCTCCTACAGAGCTACAGACGGGAGACGAGTGGCTGGAGAGGAACCTGGAAGTACTGGATGACAACTGGCTGAACAGGAGCCAGCAGTGTGCCCAGGTGACACAAAAGGCCAATGGCATCGTGGCTTGTTACTAATCCAGGCAGACTCTGTTTTCTCAGAAAGTGGGAATTGTGGAGAAGTGGATCCCAATATGTGTTGCTTTGGCAGATGCTTTGATCATTACACTCACTTTAAGTGATGCATAGAGCTTACCTCAGACTTGGAATTATGTCTACAGAGCAGTTCCTGTCTGATCCTTTTAGGAGGCTGGTGGGAGGGATCACTGTTGTCAGCTGTGAAGGCAAACATGCAGTGTTCTCAGTTTTGACTTCTAACAAATGTTGTTTGAAACTACAGTAAAGATTTAAACTCTGAACAACAACTAAATGCAATTGCACAACATCTGAACTGTTCTCTGGAGATGTCAGTTTCTCATTCTGACTACACAGTGAGAAGAGCTTAATTAGGTTTCTTAGAAACCCAAAGTTAGATCAAGGCTTTTGGTTTCCGTTTCACACATCTCCATCTCTTTGCCCTTGTTAGAAAAAAACAAAAAAAACAAAAATATTTTGGTTTTACAACAAAATGAGAGACGGAGATAGGGTAGGGGCTAAGAAATGTGTGTCGTGGCTGTTTAGGGAAGTTCAGACAGCACCTGTTCCAGTGCTAGCAGGGATAAATACACTGATTTTTGTTTAGTTTTATGCTGCTAGTCAGAAGGCAAGAGGGCAGGGCCTGGAGCTGTGCTAGGGAAGGAGGGTTAGGTTGAATGTTAGGAAACACTTCTTCACAGAAGGGGTGATCAGACATTGGAATGGACTGCCCAGGGCAGTGGTGGAGTCCTCATCCCTGGCGGTGTTTAAGGACAGATAGGAGACGTGGCCCTTAGTGCCATGGTCTAGCTGCTGTGGTGATGTCAGGTCATAGGCTGCGCTTGATGATCTTAGAGGTCTCTTCCAGCCTCAATAATTGTGTGATTCTGTCAAGATCATGTTTTAATTTCAGAATAATTCTCTGATTGTTTCCAGAGCTAAAAACTTTCAGAGCTTGTATAATTTCTAGCTTAAGCAGAGACTAAGAAAATCTCTCCGAATATTAACTCTTTACCTAAATCCCATTGGCCTAATTTATCTTCACTTAGACTCCTAGTTAAAATATTTCAAGAATCTGTTTGTAGTCAGATGAAGGCTTGCATTTATCACACCTCATATCATTTAGCCTAAAATGTCATGGCCTGTAGAATGGTGTGTAAAAACAAAAAAAAAGTTCCCCCACTGCACTTTTGTGGTCCCCAGGATTGCTGTAAAATAATGCTGTACCTCACGTTGCTTTCAAAAGAATCTGTTGGCATTGTTCTTATTGCTTAACTGTTAAAGGTGGGTGAATGTCTAACTGGTCTTTTTTGTGCTGATATTATTTTTACTGATGATATTATCTCGCGTAAAAAGACGTGAAGGTATTTTAAAGGATTCTTTGCAAACACAAATGGTTTATGGTATATTACATTCAGCAGTCATGGAATAGAACTATAAACCCTCCTATCTGTATTTAAATGGAGCATCAATCTGTCCAGTCACAGAGGCAGATGAAGAGACAAACTGAAGAGAACCAGGAAGAGAAAAAGAAAAGATAAGGAGATAGTGGCTGAGACACAGAAAAGAAGTCATAAAAATACAGCATTCAAGGGAGACAAACCTTACCTGTGTTTGCTGAGTATTTCTTTAGTAAATATTCTGAGCTTAAGGTAAAGTAAGTGATATGTAAGGAGATTGCACTATTGTATATAAATATACATGATGTTAGCGTGCTTAGCAAACCAATTACTGATCAAATGCCCAATATCCCATTGTTCAAATAGCAGACTGTCTACTGAAAGATAATTTAAGTAATGTTTGGTTTGGATTTCTTAAGTCATAAAGGCTTGTAATGAGTTCGCTTAAGCATGTGGTGGTTCTGTTTCCCTTAGTAAATTTGCGGATGACACCGGGTTGGGGGGGGGAGTGTTGATCTGCTGGAGGGAAAGAGGATACTGCAGAAGGATCTGGATAGGCTGGGTCAATGGGCAGAGGCCAACAGGATGAGGTTTAATAGGGCCAAGTGCAGGGTCCTACATTTTAGCCACAATAACCCTCTTCAGGGCTACAGACTGGGGGTGGGTGGCTGGCGAGCAGCCTGGCAGAGAGGGACCTGGCAGTACTGGTTGACAACCAGCTAATGGCACTGAAGCTGGTAAAGGGTGTAGAGGGAAAGTCTGATGAAGAGAGGCTGAGAGAGCTGGGGTTGTTTACCCTGAAGAAGAGGAGGCTCAGGGGGAACCTTATCACTCTATAACTACCTGAAGGGAAGTTGTAGAGAGGTGGGGGATGGGCTCTTCTCCCAGACAACTAGTGATAGGACAAGAGGGCAGGGCCTGAAGCTGTGCCAGTGTAGGTTCAGGTTGGATGTTAGGAAGGCCTTTCTCATAGAAAGGGTGAACAGACAGTGGAATGGACTGCCCAGGGAAGTGGTGGGGTTGCCGTCCCCTGGAGATGTTTAAAAAAAGACTGGATGTGGCACTTAGTGCCATGGTCCTGCTGATGTGGTGATGTCAGATCATAGGCTGAGCTTGGATGATCTCAGAGATCTTTTCTAGCCTAAATAATTCTGTGATTGTGTAATTATTTATTTTTTTAAAATTAAAGAGTATGAGGAAAGGTGAGCACTTCATTTTGTTGAAGCTAAATAATAATTTTGCTTATAGTTGTAACAGAATCTGCAAATTATCTGCTTCTGTTTTGCTTCTTTAACTATAGTTGTCTGTTCTATTTCCTGCCCTCATAATGTTTTTCTAATAGCCCATCGTAATCCCACCAATTGCTTATATTTCATTCTTTTAAGAATGTGGTTTATAACATATTACACTCTAGTTTTTGGGTATTGTGTAAATTACTAAATTGCACGTTAGATGATGGTAGAAAAGCTTCAGAATTCATTCCCTCTGTCTCTGATGCTTTCCATCCATTAGTTTGGTATCTTTATTCAAATCCTTGGGTAGGCAGTCAAAATTGCCAAATGGAATTTCATTCACCTTTTTAAAAATATCAATAACTTAATGGTACTTGGGCTGTGGACTTAGTGAAAGAGAATAATGATGAGAGACCATCCAGAAGGACCTGGACAAGCTGGAGAGGTGGGCCTAGGGGGGAACCTCATGAGGTTCAACAATTCCAAGTGTAAGGTCCTGCACCTGGGTCAGAGTAATCCTTGCTATCAATCGAGGCCGGGGGGGAGGAGGTAGAAAACAGCCCTGAGGAAAAGGGCTTGGGGGTGCTGGTGGACAAGAAGCTGGACATGAGCAGACAGTGTGTGCTTGCAGCCCAAAAGGCCTATCACGTCCTGGGCTGCATCAAAAGAATTGTGGCCAGCAGATGGAGAGCAGTGATTCTGCCACTCTGCTCTGCCCTGGTGAGACCTCACCTGGAGTACTGCATCCATCCCTGGAGCCCTCAACACAGGAAGGACAGGGACCTGATGGAGCGGGTCTGAATGAGGGACATGAAAATGTATGGGGGTTGGAACACCTCTTCTACAAGGACAGGCTTGAGGGAGCAGGGGTTGTTCAGCCTGGAGAAGAGAAGACTCTTGGGGGACTGGATAGAAACCTTCCAGTNTCTAGTTGAAAATGCCCCTACTCACTGCAGGGAATTTGGACTAGATGACCTTTGGGGGTCCCTTCTAACCCAGATCATTCTATGATTCTACAATTTGTACTGCTGCCTGATCTTTGAGCTAAAATGTTTCACCCAAACAAGTAAGATTTGATTTTCTCCTGTGTCTAAAAGAGAAACTTTGGACTTGCAAACTGGTTGCTGCAGAGCCAGCTTCCTTTCTTTTTGCAGTTAAGCTGAGAATTGTGAACACTGAAAGAGTAACACACAGATACTGCTTCAATGGTTACAAATAATCCTTTACACTTCAATGGATTAAATCAGGATGATTAGAGTATTTTTTTTTTGTTATGTGTTAAAGTGCAGGTGTCAGGGGGATCAAACAAGCTGACAAGACACTTTAGAATTGTTCATTGCTGGGATTGGATAGAACTCTTCAATGAAGTACTGATCCTGTATGGTAAAACATTTTCCTGCCTTGTGGAGTGTAGATGCTAAGCCCTAGGTGAAAGAAAAATGGTTCTTCCTTTCTTATGGTTTTTAAATTTGTTTTCCTCTAGTAAACTGTGTCAAGTTTTGTCAAGATTATACATTACTTAATACAAAAGAGTGCTAATATGATCTCAGCAGGACATCTGTCAGACTTCCCCAGAAGAAAACAGTTTAAAATATTTCCCACACACATAGAAGAAAAAATATTGGTTTTAAGACTGGACAGGCTAGGTCAATGTGCAGAGGCCAAGTGCAGGGTCCTATATTTTGGCCACAATAACCTTCTTCAGGGCTGCAGACTGGGGGTGAGTGGCAAGAGAGCGGCCTGGCAGAGAGGGTCCTGGCAGTACTGGTTGACAACCAGCTGAACAGAAGCCAGCAGGGTGGCTTGGATTGTTTTGTGCAGAAGTAGGAGTAGACAAGAAATGATGAGCATAACTGTCTCCCAAGACATCTGGAAGACTAGATGCAACCTATCGTATATGTAATGCTGATTGACAGTACTCTGAATTGTCTTCAAAAAATTCAGTGCAGCAACCAGGAAACAGGCAACCTGTATCTCTGAAGATTTTAGATACAAGTCTATCAGATTTTTGGGAAGATGGTGGAAGGAAAAGGAAAGAATAAGTACATTTCAAGTAAATTTGAAGACTTATTTTTTAAGAAGTCTGGGTCAACCAAGGAGCCGGTTTTGTTGCAGATTGGCTGTAACAGTTCAGTCTGGGAGAATGTCTGCTGGCCAGTCATTAGCTCCTTGCAGTATGTTACTGTTCTTTTATTTCAAGACAGCATGGAGATAGAAAACATACTAAGTAGGCATTTTGGGGATGGTAGATAATTAGAACATTAGAATTGTCCTTGAGAATCTGCTTTTCATCTGATGTGATATTTGGAGGTTTCAGCATTCAGCAGTCATCTTAGCAAATACTGTTTAGGCATTGATGAATTCTGTTTCACCTGTAACTGGGGGATAACTGAGCAGAAACTGTAGCCTTTTACTTGTGATGATGGAATGCTGTAATACAGAGTGTTCATGACAACAGAATTATATTGGTTTAGGGGGAAAATGGTAATTTGATGTGAAGAATTAGCTTAATAAACTGGTGTGCCAATAGGAGAGGTTAAGAAGGGTGAAAACGGTCTGTTTTGATGTTTTGCCAAGTTAAGCAGTGAAATATTGTGAACATGAACCAAGTGAAATGGAATGCTTTCTACTTGGATTTGAAACCAAAAATCTCAGTGAGTGAGTGATAATTCATGAGCAGTAGAGTGTAACAGTAGATAAGTACCCTTCCTTCCCTGCTTCCTCTCCCACTGAAGAAAAATTGCTGAGCAAAAATCTGAAGTGCTGAGGTGTTTATTTTAACACTGGGAAACACTTATTACTTCAGATATTTGCCTGCTTGTCTATCCTATCTTTTATACCAGATGTGCCACATACGAATTGGACATGCCTCATAAAGCTGGTAACCCTAGATTTTTCCAGATGTTTTTGGATGTAAATTTTCCTTTTATTTAATTGTTCTCTAACTACATTAGGGAGACTTTCTGCTGATGGAAATCTGTAGCTTTTTAATTAACACCCTCAGCAGAATTCTTCCTGTGCTTTGAGCACGCACTTCATTCAGTTCTTTATGGGGGAAAAAAAAATCTTTGACTGGTGTTGAAGCAAGAACTGTAGAATTGGAGATTGCATGTACTGGACTCCAGAACCAGCTTCTCTAAATTGGCTAGGTCTGCAGCTGCATTTATCTAATACGAAGCAAAACCTTCCTGAAAACAGAGGTTTGGGTTTGGGTTTGGGTTTGGGTTTTTTTTGCAGTGATGGTAACTGTACAAGGAAATCCTAAGATAAATTCAGATCACAAAGTACTAAGTCAGAGATGACTACAACATTAAAGATGACACCAAGGGTCGAACTATGCTGTAATTTCTTTTCCCTGTACTACAGAATAATTCTGATGAATATTTTAAGTGGATGCTTGTCTCTTATAATCTAATGGGTTCTGGCATAGGAGTCTTCACATATTAGTGTGGTTGAGGAGAAAGCTGGAGTTTTGGGTTTTATTTTACGACGGTGTTCCAGGCACCCTACTGCTGACTTCACAGAAGAAACACTAGGATGCTTTGCAGGCTAGCCTGATGGGACTGCGTGCTGGCTGTGGAATCAGCTGACAGTCATGTCCAGTAGAACACTAGATGACCTCAATGAATTGTTCTTCAGTAAAGTAGGATAGCTATTTTCCAGTATTTAGGGACATAATACTCCCCCTAAGGATGTAATTCTCCCCCTGTACTGGAGCCTCACCTCAAATGAGGCGTCGCCTCAAATACTGTGTTTGCCAGGAATCTGAGTTGGATTTGGTTTCAGAAAATGTGAGCTTAGTTTTATGCCCACTCTGATTCTACCTGTGTCTCTTTTATAGCACCAGCTCTATGGCAGACGCTCACATTAAGGTTTTGTGTCAGTAGAATCAGGAATTCTCAGGACATATTGCTTGCTTCGACTACAGATTTGTCTTTCAGATGGAGCCAGTCCATAGTCATGTGTATAACTACTTTGGTCTTTTGTCAAAATCTGCTGTCTAGAACCTGTTTCCTCAAATTTATTGTCTTCCCTGTACTGCTTCTGTTCTAACAGACCATGACTGGTGAGTAAAACCTGCAGCGCAAAAGACGTTCTCTTCTGCTTGCTCATCTCTGTCAACTCAAAATGTTGTCACTACGTGTATTAACAATGCCGGTTTTGTTTTGCTTTTCACTATATCCGTGTCCTTAATTCTTTTGATCATTCAGGAGTCTGGTCTGCTGTTTGTCAGTCTTGTTCACTTTGTATAAACAAACAGCTCAAATCATCTGAATCTCATAACCACAGAGGCCCTTATTCTGTCCTTCTTGGAGAGCTGCTTCTTTTTATGGTGACTTTGTACAATCTAGTGGACTTTGCAGTCTTTTTTGGTCATTTCTGAAGTTAGAATTCCCTTGCTTTGCCTCCTTTTCTCATCACCGTTTAACTGCATATCATATTTTAAAGGCTTCTTTGTAGGGTGCTGCAAAGGTTCTGCATGGAACTGGACTCATAAACTAAGGCCAGAACTAGTAGTGGCAGTGGGGTTCTTGGTATAGTATTTTCTCTGCAGTATTCCTACAGCTGCTTCAAGACTGACTTCCTTAGTGTTTATACTTGCTTGTTGAATCGCATAACTTGTTGTTGAGGCTGTGTGTGGTTTAAAGAGTTCTTGTAAAGTACTACTAGGTACAGGAGTGGGGCTTAAATTTACCTGTTATATTTGTGCCACTTCCCAATTTTCTTCATTTTCCTTAAATCTACAATTGTTTTCAGCAGGCTTTAAATACATAAATCAAGACTGCAGGCTGCAACTGAAAATATAATTCCCTAGTGTGGGGATTTAACAATAATTCTTCCTTCTTTTCCATGTGCTTTATAATTTTGCTTCCAGAATAGAAAGCACTAGACCTCTAAATATATTTATTTTCATTTTGAAGATACTGTGTGGTTAACAAATAGTCCTGATAAAGGAGTTTTGGTTTAGAATATTCTCAGGTAAACTAAAGTATTTAAAATGTATTTGCCATTGTGAGCTTTAATAGTGTAAGGATGTGAAGACTTCTGAAAGGAAGTGTCTCCTTAATGTGTCTTTGGTCTGTGAAGTTGATGCTGAGCTAAAATTAACAAAAAAATGTGTAAGCGTTTTTTCTTGTGTTGACAGAACATAATTCAAGGAATTACTAAAATATCACTTCATGTCAACACTTATTACGGTTTGAATTGTTAGGTTTCCTTTTCAAAATTACCTAAATAAGCAGCAAGAATTAATTCTGCTTTTCAAGTATGCAGTAATATCAGATGAATCAACTTCTCTATAGGAGATTTTATAACTGCGTGTTACACGACGTTGAATAAAAGTTACAAAAATGTTGGGGGGTTAACGAGTAATTTTCTGCATAGCATCCAAAAGTTCATGTGAATGTGAAGGGAAGAGCTTTGCAAAAAACAGCTTATGTTGAGTTTTTCTTAAAAGAACAGGTTCTAATTTAACTCTACAGTGGTGTCACAGAAAACTGCTGCTGCTAAAACTGTTTCTGCAATCCTTCTGCATGGCTTTGCAAGCAATAAATGAAGCTTTCATGAAGTTTTCTGGATGTGTCTTTGGTCAGTCCAAGTATTGTTTTAAACCTAGAATATGGCTAGGGCTGGTTTCATTAGTGTAAACCTTCTGGTGATAAATATCCCCTTAATTGCTTTTGCATCAAAGCAGGAAAGACAAGACTTTAGGCATACACTGAGTCAAGGGATAACAGGACTTCCAGGAAACTCTGGGCATTGTGAAATGCCGCCTAAAGTTCTTACACCTTGTCATGATATTCCCTCAAAAGTACTCAAATAGCAGTGATGGCTAGAATTAGGAATATAGTCGACAGCTACTGTACTTCTGTCAAGCGTAGCTTCCAGCTCCACTTGGATACATCTCTACACATATGAAACTGTTATATAAAATAGATGTCTCTGGAGGCCCGAGTTTCAGAAACTATGGTTTGTAATCTGGTACGAGTTGCCACTCATTATGTCTGTATTACAGCTTCTGCCAAGTACTTACAACAGAATTATGGAAGAATGAAGTGCTTAAACAGAGACCTTGAGAAAGAATTCCTTGGAGGAAACAATATTTCCTTACTGTGGTTAGGTGACTGGATGACTATAGACCACTATTTCATTTGCACTGTGTCGGTTAAGTGCTGGTTCATGTGAGTAGTTCATCGGTTGGTTTTACTGGGGATGCAGTATTTCCTTTACAAGCACTGCTACTCCTGCTAGATAATTTAAAGGTTGTTGCATGATAGCTCTTGTTCATTTACTGTGACATGCACACTACACGTCCTTCCTAGCAATGAATGCCACAGAGCCGCTGTCTTGTATTACTGCCCTGTGAAAAACTGAAGATTGCCAGACAAACCATGTGTCTTTTTCTCTAGGAAATGGCAGCTGACTGCACAGGCAAATCTTTGAACTCTGAGATTTGACTAGCATGCCATTTTGAGGGTAAATATAGAGAGAGCAAAGACATAGATGAAGCTGTGTATAAGAAGAATCAATTCATTTTCAGATTCTTTTCCAATGGGAATTCCTGGGCTGTAGTTTCAGTTTCATTGTTTGAACAGCCAGTCAACGCACAAGCTTCTGAAGGTGTCTGTATTCCTGGATGGGAGTCCAGATGATAAACTAGAGAGCCTGTAACCTGTTTTATTTTAGTCAGTAAGAGCAAGAGTAAAATTTCTGGCTGACGAGAACTCTATTATATTGTTCTCAGGTGAGATTGTTCAGGAAATTTGAACTACAACATATGACTGAGGTGAGAAAGAAGGACTCTGTTCTCTACAGGAGATAAGAAAACAAAGGACTATATGTGTTGTGTTTGTGGGGAAATGCTAATAATTTTTCCCTTTTCTCCAGCATTCCCAGATAGATGAGATTGTCAAGCACGACACTTTTAGCTGTCATTTGTGCCTCTTGTGTTTGTGACTTGGTGCAAAGGATTGCATAGGACAAGAAAAATATGCCTCTTTCACATTAGTCCCAGATAACTGATAGCAGTGAAATTTTATTCAAGAGGCTTATTATTCCTTTCTGGTGGGCTCTTTATTTTAAAATGGGTTGATTTAGTTTGTACTAAATGTGTGCTGATCCAAACATTGCCCTGCTGACATTAGAAAGTGGGAAAACACCCAGAAACCCTGGAGATTTCAAACACGTGCATAATGAGTGAATAAAAAGTTTCTTTTTTAACTTCCCTAGTCAGAATACCAGCATGAGGGAATAGGGAATGCTTTTTCTGGCATGCAGTGAAATGGGTTTGGATACAAGTTTGTCTAGATTCTCTGAACTAGTTTCAAACTAGCATATGCAACTGATACTATTGTACCTGGCTGAGCCTGATCTCCTAAGCTCATTATTGTACTTTGCTGCTCTTCTTGCTACTTGCAGATACTAGTTCTCTAGTAAAAGCAAGTGTGGGAATCCTGTATGAAGCTCAGCTGCTGCTTTGAGCTTGCTGTACTCATGAAGTCTAGGAGCACTGACCATATTGGCTGTATAAGTGTGACTTGATTCTAGAAGATTTGTATGCCACAAAAGGAATCAAGAGCTCTAACTCCTTACTGACAGCCTGGTCAGTAATTTCAAGGATAGGACAAGGGGCAATGGGTGCAAGCTGGAACGTAGGAGGTTCCATCTAAATATCAGCAGGAACTTCTTCCAGGTGAGGATAGTGGAGCACTGGAACAGGCTGCCCAGGGGATTTGTGGAGTCTCCTTCTCTGGAGATGTTCAAGACCCACCTGGATGTGTTCCTGTGCGACTTGATCTAGGTGATCCTGCTGTGGCGAGGGGATTGTACTGGATGATCTTTCAAGGTCACTTCCAATCCCTAATGATTCTGTGATTTCCCTATTAACAGATGCTTTCTTTTCTATCTTCTCTGTAGGCATAGCTTTTCTAAAGTGGAACCTAACAGTATATTAATTTTAACCTTAACTGTTCAAGGTGGCCTTTCTAATAACTGGGGGTGGGGGACTTGTGGGGGTTGAACCTGTGCACTTCTATAAAAGCTTTCACTGAGCTTGGGTTCTGTAGTTTCAAACATGCAAAAGGTAATAGTGGAATAGTAAAACACAAAGCATGGAAGATTTAACTTTATAAAGTAGTTGTGTGTATACAGTAGTGTAGGTATTACACTTGTTTAAACAAGAGCTTACATAAATATTTGAGTTTTTAAAGATCTATTGTGATCTTTTTTGAAACTAAATGTTTTATTATCCATATTTGTGTATAATATCTTGTTTCAGGAGTGATGTTAAGTATCTGAATGGTAGTGGAGTTGTCACATAAGTAGTCATGGTTCTCGTTTCGTCTTTGGTAAATCCAGCCTTGCTAGGAGATGAGGCCAGATTATTTTTGTGCTATCGACATTGTTCCAAAACAAACCCTGTACTTACATTGTCCTTCAATGTGAGGAACATGTTTGGCTTACATACTGCTGAAATCTGCTAAATGTTTCTTTACCATGTGTTTAGTGTAATTTGCAGTGAGCTGGTGAATATTAAATGGTCTTTCTAGAACTTTTATGTCCTCCTCAGCTAAATCCTTTCATCATCACTGTTACCTTTGTGCTGGTTTTTTGCTAGTTAGCTCCTTGCATTTCCCACTCCCAGTTTCTTTGAGATTTGATTTGTAAGTATGGTTTTTTGGTTTTGTTTTTTTAACTAAGTGGCCCTCGGTACTTCCCATCAAATCTAAGTGATAATCATGAAGTGACACACTTCTTATTTCAATCCTAGTAAAATGCGAGGGTTGTTCCGTCATTGTATGTTGTCATTGTCAGTTGCTTAGGTGAGGTTGGATGAGTGTTGAAATGGAACATTTAAAAAGTTGCTGGAAGTGGTAATGATAACCTTTCTTCTAAGTTTTTATGTGTAGGTGCCAATATTTTTGGTCTTATCAGGAAATCATTCTTTTCTATCTGTTGTCTCTCCTGTCTCACCCAGGCCAAAAAAAAACCTATCCCCAGCAGTGGAGTGGAACCAGGTTAGGCCACTAAAGTTAGCTTTGTGCTATGAATCCAAGCCATTTTTTAAATTACTTCTGAGGACAACTTTGAAGATGGGGTAATTTATGTCCCTGAAAACTTTTCTCGCTCTGATATATAATGTACCTGGATTGTCTGGAATGGCCACAGCAGGCTTGTGTGTTTTTAAAAACAAAGAATAATGTTAATTCTATTACCTACTCAGTCTTAAGTAGATTATTAGTGACATTCTGCTCTGTTAAATTTTATTTGAAGTTATAAAACACAGGAATGAAAAAGCTGAGTTTACAGTTTATCAGTGGTAATCTTCAGAGTCTTCAGACCTCCAAAATTAAGCTACTCACTTCCTTTACAAGAAATAAAGAAACCCACAGTCCATTTAGACTCTTCTAAATGCTAGATGAAGGAAAAATGGCTTGGAAAAAATTTCACAAGACATTGAAAATATCCTTTCTAGTAAGTCACAGAGAAGATGGATAGGGTGATAAGTTTTTAAAGCAGGCAATATTGGGCCAAGCTGAGTAAAGACAAGTCTTTATTGATGGAAATGTTTTCTGAGAGCTCTGGTGTTTGCTTTCAGATTTAGCCGTTGTTTGGACAAGAGGGACTCGTATTACTTTTTCAGATCTATATGAGCACAGCTTCAAGGTTGCAGTTATAAAGAACTTCTACAAATTTTGCACTTTCATCTATATCATTACTTTATTTTTAAGAATCCCATCTGTGTGCTGCTACTGATAATAGAAGTGCTGTTTAGTGTTTGTTTCCTAAGCTAGGTTTGCTAGCTGTAAAATGTGTGGAAAAGGACTTAAATTGGAGTATTCTTCACATTTGGTGCAAGTTACAAATTTCAGAAGCTTTCAAATGCAATTTTATCATAGAAACATTAATTTTCCTGCAGTGAATTGTAACAGGTAATAATAGAATTATATTTTCTTACTTGCTTATAAAATCTTTTACAAAATAATTAATTTTGCTTTTTAATAGATCAGCACTTGCCATCAAGTTTATGAGCTGCAGTAAAAGGATGCCAGCTGGGATTTTATTAGTGACTGACCTCTGCATCACAGCATTTTTCCTCTTCCTTTTTGTAAATGTCTTCTTTATGTTAAAATCTTTGGTTTGTGTGTTACCAAGAGATATTTCTGTTTACAAACCAATATAATTCCAGGTGGAAAACAGGTTCTTGGGAATGTAACTGAATTGGTCTGGGAAGCCTCTAGGCTGCAGGTTGCTACTCACAACTGGTCCCCTTTCACAGAATATCCAGCTATTGCAGATTGGTTTAGTGCAAACTCACATGCTGATGTCAAGCTGTAACTCAAGACATCAAGTTCACTGGATGTCTTCAAAAATCCTATCTTGGGAATTCCTGTGCAAGTTAGTGTTCCTGACTTTTGGGGTACTAGTAAATAGCTGCAAGTGAAATATAGCTTTTTACCACTGGGACTATGCTCACGAGATTGCCTTGTGCAGCTTATCAGAAAAGAATATCACTGGGTTGTTCCAGTTTGAGGAAGACTGATGGAAGAGTATTTACAATCAGTAACATGTTTTAGACCTACTGAGTATCTGTGTTCTCGTTCTGACTTAAAGGGGCTACTGACTCCAGTTGGTAAGAATAATTTGCATATTGTAGCCATGCACTGTAATCAAAACTCATTTGTCTTTCGTCAAACAAATGAAGATTTCCTAACAAGATTCATAACTGGTGTTTAGAAGTAAAATCAATCATTTCTATATAATTGCCCAATTTATAACCTTTCCTTTACCTTGTGCTTCACCTCATGGAACCATGGCAGTGTGCTGTAGGTAGAGAGGAAAAAGAGGAAGGAAAACGGGTTATTTGGTGAAGCATAGGGCATGCAATTGTTGTTTGTTGTTGTATGAAATCACAATCAAAATTGACACAAGTTGCTATTAAACTCTATTTCCTGTGTTAAAAAAAGTCAGTATTAGCTAAAAAGAAACCTGCAGCAGTAGATTTGCACATAGACCTTAATGAGCCCAATTGACCTTCTGCGCTGTATTTACAATTGCCTTAAAATTGTAAGCAGATGTTAGAAAAACTTTTGTTAATAGGTCCCTACCATCTGTTTCACCAATAGTATTGCCCACCAAAGCAGATGTAATTAGTAGAGCACCTAGTGCATGCATCTTTTTCTTATTGGTGCAGATGATCATATTTCTCCTTTGGGTATTAAAGTAAAATCTTATTGGCGCTTTTGTTTTCATAAATTCTCCAACATTTCTTTTGTAAAGAGTAAAGTTTTTCCACCAAATGCAGAGTAATTGTAACTGGTTTTCCCTGTGAAGTCTTAAAAAATGCAGTACAGTACCGATACATCCACTAACACTAGTCAAAACGCAGCGGATGCTGAACAAATGGAATATGAAATACTGTGTGCAGCTGAAACTTTTGATAGCATTTGTCCGTTTGTGCTGCTCGTAGGCATGATAGAATGTGTGTTGCAAGTGGAAAAAAAGGAAAAATGAAAGGAAAAAAATCTTAAGCTCTGCTGCAAAAAAAGCCGGTGTGATTTGCCCATTAAAGTTCTTTTATATGACATAGTTTCCATTTATGTGAGAACACAAAAACCTGTCTGCTTGTTCAGTTTATATAGCACTCATTTCAAAGAAATTGTTATGACAGTCTGCAAGGGTAAAGGTTCAACTTTAACCTTGTGTTGGTTGCCAGCCTTCATAGCTCTCACGGTTTCAATTTTTTAAAATAAACTACAATTTGAAAATTATTCTTCAACTCCTACTTTATAAAGTGTAATATGGAAAATGCAACTGGGGGAGAGCCTCTGCATAGCTGCCAGTGAAGTTTCCACTCCAGTTCTTTCCATGTGGACCTCATTGGAGATAAGTCGCTGACAGAGGAGTAGTCCCTTTTCCAAAGAGAATAGTCTTTTGGGAAATGTTCTGCTAGCTCCCAAAGCCACTCCAAACCTTTACAAAGTACAGGAGCTTTCTGCAACATTCCCCATGTCTTTTCAAACCTGTGAAATGAAGACTGCGTGGTGCCTCAGACAGAGTTTATCAAAATACTTCATCTAAATAGAATAGGTGTTAGCTACATCATTTGAACAACATCATAGGTGCAGACTCTCTAGCATTGTAAACATCTTTCATATAGTCTTTGTGTAATGAATGAAGATGAGAATCCAAGAATGTGTTACTAATTTTTGCTAGCAACACTACTCTCAAGAATCTTCTAGTGTGCTGCTTTCTACCAAAGCTCTTTTTCCATTGGAAAATTTTTGAAGTTCAGTTTCTGTGATGTCTGTGCAGATGTACTGGTACTTTTCGGAAGAACTTGAATAATCTCTCAAGTCCCATTTTCCTTCCAAACGGGCAATGTAAAACAGCTATTTCCTATTCTTTATGTGAAATCATATGGATGGTAATGAAACAGGTTTTCTCTCAGGATTCCAAGACGAAACATATTTGACTTATCACAAGAGAGACATTTGTTCATTGTTTAGATAGACAAATGTAAAAATAGGGAATATCGTTATGAAAACCAGCTGATACACAGAGGCAGTTTTCCAAAATGCTTCTCTTTTAATGTGGTGAAGGGTCCTTTCATTGATGCTTAGAGTTAGGAAATGGAGGAACTGCACATTTACTATTGTCATTTTCGGTGTCTCTCTAATTAAAATATATTCTCAAATAAGTGGTAGATTTAGTACTCTATAGGCAGGGATGTGTGCAGCTCAGCTTTTAAAACAATTTTTTATTGTTTCATTGGGGGAAAAAAGCTGATTTTTTTACTTGCTTGGCATGGTCACTCTTTTTTGAAGTAGACTAATCTAAATTTAATCACAGTTAACAGGTAAAAAACAGTCCTACACCTAAAGTAAGACTAGAAGGATTTCTGTTGTGAAAACCCCTGAAATATTTTGCTAAATTTGAATTCTGCATGGTGTTTACATAGCTCTTGTTAGCTCTTAGATGTAGCCTTTAAGGGGGAGGATACATGGATGTGCCAGATCATGAAGAAAGCTTCAGTAAATTCGGACTTACTCATAGGAATTACTGGGAAACTGTTTTGCAGTTGGTATTTTGCATTTGAGTGTCCTTGGCACCTGTGACTTTGTAATGGAACTCGTTTTAAGCCTCAGTCTTCTGTAAAGATCATCAGTTTTTAAAACAATGAAATACTCTCTATACTTCCACTAAGATTTATGAGATGTTTCTTGTACAGTCCTGGACTAAATTCCTTTTTCTATTCTTTTTTTGTGTTCTTTTTATTCTTCCTCCCTCCCCCTATTTTTTTTTCTCCTTCATTTTAAGATAATTTGGTATCTGTGAATATTTAATTTGATAGATGCGATGTGCTGATACTTCCTGTATGTACCAGATGGTAATTCACAAATCATGGTTTTTCTTTATGTGACCCAATACACAAAACCCTCTAGATAGGCTTTAGATCAAATATTCATCCATTAAATGGAATGAGAGTCAGATTTTTTTTAGTATTGAAACTGTATTTTGTAGCTCATACATAACTCATCTGATGATTTATGCTCATGGGTAGCATATTGTGCGGCCAATTCCATCAGCATTATTGCATATATTTTCCCTGACTCTAGTTTCAGTAGACACTGAAGGTGCATGTAACTTGTTTCTTATTTTAAGGAAAACCAACCGGATACAGGTTTGAGAATTCTAAAATTAGTGTGTACTAAGTGTAGAACTCTTCTAATGTTAAAAAATAGAGGGGTTTGCCTGTAAGATAGCTGTTCACAGTAGCAGTGTTATTGACACATATTTCCAGTACCAAGTCTCAATACTCAGCTCCCTGTGGGAGTGGATACAAGGTAAGAGTGAACACATTTGCAACCCTTTTGGCCTTCCCTTTCCTTCTAACAAATGATAATAACTATTATTCACATACAGGTATTGTGCAGCCACCACTGTCATGGCTTTGACTTTTATAACTGTGTTAGGTGTCTTGTCTGTTTATCTTAAAGTAATGGTAGTGTTCAACCTACAGTTAACGCCTTTGAGTACACATTACACTATGCTACCTCTTCTGCACTCTGATACAAACTACTTTAGTGGTGTAGATGTTAATAAACCACCTCATTTTGAGATAATACCAGATTTCCCATTCTCCCTTTATTTTTTGCAGCTTTTCTTCTGTATCACGTCAGCATTTGCTTAGGTAATGCATGGTAATACTGCAGTTCATGGGAGGGTCTGACAGTTGTGGGTAAGCTCTTTCCTTGCACTTCAAGGTTGCAAAAAATTATCACATAGCCAGTCTTTAGCTGTACTTGTACAGTTCTAATGCTTCACTTAAGAATTTTGAATAGCCAAAACAAGAAGTCCCAAATGAAAATGGAACCAAACGGAATAAAGATTTAGCATTAAAGCTATTCCTATTCTTATTTGTCTGATAGACAAAATGTTGAGCACTGAATGCTTGGGTTTATTCTGAAGTATTGAATTCTAAAGAAAATTGCAAGGTTTCTTATAAAAATCAGAGGTGTTGGTAGCACTAGTACATGCTGGTGAAGGCATCAAGCTTACTAATGCAGTTATATGTTCTTAGAGTCAAATGGGCTATGCAAGGAAATACAGGTAAGCTCTTTGGAGAAAACATTTATTCTTCAAACATTTTTTGTTGTGTAGCTGTTTGAGATGAAGATGGGCTCAAGTCCCATTGCAATCGATTTTCTGTTACAGATTTACAAACACATCAAGTCAGGTGGTAGAAACTAATAACCTGAACTTACTTTTCCTCCAAACAAGGTGAGATACTATTTTCAAAAACTAGGATAATGAAATACATCAATAAGCAGTGTATTTTTATTGTGACTAAAGGAAGAGAGTTTTTAGGAGATAACTTTGTAGGGATTTTTAACTTAGACACTTCTCTTTTTTTTCTGAAAGAAAAAAAGGAAGTGCTGTAGAGGGAATAACAGCAATTTTAAGTGTGCAGAGTAGAAAGTCTGAATGTATAGAATTTCATGGTTTCACGTGGGCTGTGTAGAAAACAGTAGCATTCATTATATAGTTTGACAAAATGTTCATGATTGCAGTTGACTTGCAAATTTCTCTAAAATTACACTTCTGTGAGAAAACAGGTCTTTCAATGTGTAAAAATGACCGTTCATTTCTTTAGTTTTGACCTCTGTTGATCTTACTAATTCATAGTGATTCTCATATGTTCTAGTTTTGCTGGGAGGAAAATTGTGACTTTAAAATATCTTCTATTCTGTCAGAGGTTTAGGGAGATTGTTTTAGAGCGTTATAGCAGAGCCCATTAACTAAGGTAAGATTCAATTCCAGTTTCTATTACAAAACTTTGAGAAAACTCTAAACTTGGTTACTTGAATTCCATTTCAAATGGAATGTGCCAGCCGTAAGGCTTTTTTATGTACCTTCAAAAATAAACCCCAAATTTGGTTAAACATCTACAAAATTACATGTAAGAAGGCAGTAAACACTGCTGTATTCATGCCTGGTTGTTACGATAATATAGCAGTCCTAAAAATCGTCTCAAATGTCATGACAGGGTTTTTTTTCTGGATTTTGATAGTGTAGAATCTGTTGTATCTCAAACCCCTAGTTCCATCACCTAGGGGTTTGTAGGACTGTGTAGAAAAATCAAGTTGTTTTTGCTTCCAGCTGGAGCACAACAAAATATTTGGGAAGAATTCTGCATTTCCATACGAAGTGCACTGAGTTGTCCTAAATTTCCTTACATTAGTGTCTGTCATTTATCTGGCTTCCCTAAAACTGGTAGAAAGTTTGAAGTGCAGCCATTTCAACTTAACCCATCACAAAACTTAGCATTGCAGTTGAAAAGGATAGTTTATATGCTTCAATAAAGTGTTTTACTTATAGCTAGGACAAAAAAATCCCAACCTTTATTTTTAATTAAATCTCACTTTTAGTTTTTCTTTTTTAAAATTAAATATCACATCACACTACCAGTCATTCTCACATCACACTACCAGTCATTCTCATGCTTCAATTATTGTCAATTAGTAGTGCTTACCTACTCAGTTTGAAGTCTCAAATTCAATACTAAGGTTTGATCTAAACAATTTTGTGCTACTTAGACCTGTCAGTCAGTGGTATGATTTATTTTTTTTAACCAATGTAGTTGTATTGATACAATTTCTAGAATAAATATAGTTACATAGGTATGAGGATGTATTTCCACCCATTTGTCTTGTTTCCTTTTCCTGTCTGGTAGAATAGTCGTGAAGTAGTACAACTTTGTGTATAAGTGAGCTCTTAGAAGAGGTTAATTGCTGTGTTATGCATTGCTTATTTCAGTGGCCAAGCTCACTGTATGTGCCAGGCCCATTTCTGTAGTTGTTAGAGGACATTTCTTTATTTGTATATTGTCAGCACTGTGCCAGTGAAGTTTCAGTATCTCTGTAGAAATACATTCTTGAATGAGAAAACCTTGCTTTTCTTTTCCCATGTACACACAGAGATGATAGTTTCAAATTGCCTTTTATAGTAAGAGGACGATTTTAATCTGCTTGTATTTGTAAATTCTGCTTATATAATACTTTCCTAAACAGGATTTACTCAATTAATCAAATTTACAGATTAGCTTATTGATCACAACTATTTCACGCTGGAGATCAATGCTAATGCACTTAAAATCTTTAACTGTTAATCCATTTCTGAATTAACATTGATGTTTGTTGATATAATCCCTACTCTTCTGATTTTTTGGTAGGTACAGAAAAACACTTTCATATCCATTAAGGCATATATGGGAGCAAAAGGACAAAAAGCAAACAATCCAAAATTAAAGATGTTGCTCTTAACTAAAAAATTGTTTGATGTCATAATGGGTGGATGTCTTATATTACATTCTATATGGAGATATTAAATCAAGGTATGGGAAAGGTAATGAAATATTTAATGTTTGGGATTGGGACTTCATTTTCATTCTAGTCAAGGAGATCGGTATTGTTCTGATTCTTGCAAGCCATTGCTGCAATTCTGTGTGTTCTCATGTGAATTGCTGGCTCTATGCAATACGTGACAACATTACTGTAGATTTTATATCCCTACTTGTGTACTATCTTGCTTTGACTTCGCTGGGACAGCAGATAAGAAACAAAGCTGACGCACAGGATGAATACCAGGTTAACGGTGACTTTGGGGACCCCTTACAGTCAGTGTCCAATATAAGCGTACTGGTTTCATCCACACTAGACTGTAGAGATGATACCAGTTTGGTTTGTTTGGAGAGTGGGTTGTTAATAACAAGGAGGAAAGACCTCAGTCTGCTCTTCTCCCAGTTCCTCACTTGCCTCTCTCCCAGGCTGAAGGTCTGCCACATTCAAACTCTATGGTTTATTATTTCCTGATCTTCCTCAGGTATTTCTTCTGTTCCATAATGATCCTGCAAGGATGTGAGAGAAAGACTGAAACATCTATCCAGCATAGATCAGCCTGACCTGCTAACTGCAGCAGGCAGGTAGCAAATCCTCAGCACAGCAAAACATGACAGCAACATAGGAGAGGTTAAATTGGAAGGGTTTTAAGCTGCCATGTTCACATAAAACGGAAATAGATTGTGCAGGAGCTTCAAAGAAGTTCCTGCTTTATCTGGCAGTTAATCTGGTGACACTATTTGATGCTTTGAGTAATTATTTGAGAGTGGGCAAAATGAAATTTTAGGTGATCAAAAGTTAAACCAGCATCACCACTAAGTCCTCAGCAGCAACATGTGCTGTTAGGTCCACAGTCTATCTTTAATGCTTTTTTTTAAATAAATAAACATTCTTAGTGTAAATAATTATAAAGTATGTGTAAGCTTTTAAATCTGAAACTCTAAAAGTTTAGATGGCAGAGTCGAGCACTTAGGTTAATAGATCCCACATATGCCATTTATTGCATACTTCTGTTTATTGCTTGAGGCACTAATTCCCTTAAGTGAAACACAGTATTTTATAGAATTAAATAAAATAATATAAATTGTTTCTCTCCCCACTTCTAATGTGTTTAACAGAAAATCTCTCTAGCAGATGGACATGAAAGACACAGCAAAATCCACTGTCGTTGCTGATACTGTTACTGCTAAAAACTTGCTCTCTGTTAGTAAACATATGTTTAAGCATCATTGTAAAGGCAAGGTAGTTCTTTCACAATCTCACGTAATTTTGCAGGTGAATTGGATGCCTACTGAGTCAAGGAAGCAAATATCATCCTATGTCAGAATGTTAACTTGAGGTTTGCATATGCTGGGCTTTCATAGTCATGGGGGAAGCCTTTGTTGGGCCCTAGTTCATTTGTAGGCTCCTCTGAGCATATGTTGTATGGACTATGGGTTTTGCCAGCTCTATTTTGTCCTTCGATCTATTGTAGTTTTCAGCATGTACCAAAGAGCAGTGAGTCTGCACGTGCAGCTTTGACAGAAGGACTGTGACCTGCATGCAGAGCACACTTCTGCTGCTAAAGGCTGTGCCACAGAATCACAGACCGTTAGGGATTAGAAGGGACCTCAAAAGATCATCCAGTCCCATCACCCTGCCAGAGCAGGATCACTTAGATCAAGTTGCACAGGAATGTGTCCAGGCAGGTTTCAAGCATCTCCAGAGAAGGAGACTCTACAACTCACCTGGGCAGCCCCTTCTAGTGCTCTGTCACCCTCACCATGAAGAAGTTTCTTCTCATATTGATGTGGAACCTCCTATGTTCCAGCTGACACACATTGCCCTTTGTCCTATCATAGGATGCTACTGAGCAGAGCCTGACTCCTTCCTCCTGACACCCACCTTTTGATAAACATTCATGAGGTCACACCTCTGTCTCTTCTTTTCCAAGCTAAAGAGACCCAGCTCCTTCAGCCCTTCCTCAACAGGCAGATGCTCCACTCCATCATCTTTGTGGTTCGGTGCTGGACTCTCTCAAGCAGTTCTGAGTCCTTCTGGAACTGATGGGCCCAGAACTGGACACAATATTCCAGATGTGGTCTCGTGAGGGCAGAGCAGAGGTGAAGGAGAACCTCTTTCAATCTGCTAACCACAATCCTTCCAATCAACCTCAGGATGCCACTGGCCTTCTTGGCCACAAGGACATATTGCTGGCTCCTGATCATCATGCTGGCCACCAGGGCCTCAGGTCCCTTTCTCCTGTACTGTTTTCTAGCAGGTCAGTCCCCAACCTATACCAGTACCTGGAGTGTTCTTTCCCAGATGCCAGACTCTATACTGTGCTTGTTGAATTTCATTCAGTTCTTCCCTGCCCAAACCTCCAGTCAGTCCAGGTCCTGCTGAGTAGCAGCCCAGCCCTCTGGTGTGTCAGCTGAGACTCCTCCCAGCTTTGTGCTAGTACTGATTCACTGTCTTCCCCTTGGAAGAGTTTGCTATTTTGCAGGTTTGGGTGCTAAACAAAACAGGTGTTTGCTCTGTTGTCAGAGCTGACACTCTAGGGTAGATGTACGTCAGTGGAAGTGTCAGGGTGCTGATGAATTGGATACACTTTGATAGATAAAGCTGTTTGTACTTGGATATTAAAAAGCAGAGGAGTAAAAATCTGGTACTGTTGGTACTGCATGGAAAATAAGGCTCTTACGATTGTTGTTTAAAGTAGATAAGAATTGAATGTGCTAAACACATGGCCAGAACAATCTCTCCAAAACAGCTTAATGCTGGGGATCGGGAGCAGATTCTCACTGAAGTGCCCGCAGCGTTTTTAATGACATACTTGTCAACATGTAACCTTAGAATATAGACACCATGGTAACAGTTCTACCACAGTCTCTTTAAAGAGCATAATTGTGTGGAGCACAAATAGAAACATCTTGACTCTTGTAGTCTTTTAATCCACTTAGAGAAATGCTTTTCAATCAATCAAGCTGCGTTTTCTGGATCTTGTTGAACATCTGTCTGTCTTGAAATGACTTGGAATAAAAGTCTAAGCAGGTCTTTCCACACTCTGTGTGCTGTAGACCTTAAAGTGAACTTTTAGACAGTGTGAGGATTTTGATGTTTGATTTGAGCTGAAGAACACTGAACAGAATGAGTTTTGAAATGAGCTTGTCTGTATTTTGATAAAAACACATGTGTAACTGTTCTCATTCACCAAAATGCTTAATTTAAGCACGTGCATTCTTCTAAGCACGAGTTGCTCAGAATCTTGTACAATTCACACACTTAGGTGCACGAGTACACTTAACATGCGTTCTAATACACTTAGCTGTGTTAAAGTTGTGGTGGATGGTGACTGTCTTGACAGGTATTGATCAGGAAAGGCAGTAGGATAGCTTTTTGTGACACAGTGTGAATACACTAATGACTAAGATGATCAGAAGGACAAACACCAAGGTTCATGCCTTCATGAGATTTTTCAGGGGTGGTTATGGAAGAGCTCTACAGGGAGGTAGAGTCTGGACTACTTTTACTACACTTTGGAGAGATTCCATGTTTACACACAAATAGGCTCTGCTGTGTAGCTGTTAAAATGTGAGAGAAATCAGTACCATTTCTGCTAAGCGTGGCATAACTGAAGTGCTGTGATGTGGTCGCATCTGATACCTTTTGTAATTGTGGGCATGCTTTTACCAGATGCAGTTCAATAACTACCCTTTCTAGGATGCGATGACCCTCTTCTTTATGGTGATAGTAGTAGTTAATTTCCTATAACTGGCTTATCTTCATAACCTGATAATAATTGATATTCTAGTATGGGAAAGTAAGTGCAAAATGACAGGCAATGAGGAAAATGCAGAAAGGTGAGTCTTGAAAATTGTATCACCATCATCTACATAGTTTTTAAAGTATAGGCTTAAATTTACCTGTAACATTAGAAATGTGAAAAAAAAAATACTGTTGGATTTCTATATCTGTGCATCTGGCTTTTTCTTTCATGGTAAAATTACCTGAAAAACATTTGCTATAAAAATGTATAGGCTTTATATATACGTGTGTGTGTGTATAGATATGTCACGGACATGATTTTTTCCATGGTAGATTATTGGGGACAGTATCTTCTAGAACCACTGTATGTGTATTTTTGGTCATCACAGTGGTACTTAGGCTACTGCAGTATAATCTTTTCATTCTTAGTAGGATTTAATTTCACTTCCTAATTTAAGAGTTAGGACATAAAAGACATTGTTAGTTTAGCAACTGGAAGTGCTGTGAGGTTCACAGCAGCATTACCTTCAAGGTCTGATGTTCAGTCCACCTTTATAACATCAAGATCTGATGTTCAGTCCACTTCTGTAAAATCACTGACCCTTCTGCAGCATGACCTTATTGCATAGCTACAGGAACAGTTTCAAGTTCTTGTATATGCCTTTTAAGTTAAGAGAAAATGAGATGTTTCCAATAAGCTGCCTTTCCAAGAATACAGCATAGTTTTAATGTAACATCAGCCTTAACAAAAGTGAATGATGTAACACCCATTTTATTAACACTCATGATTCAAAATGTTGTTCTCCTTCCACTTTCTTTGCATCTCCATTAAAATAATCAAGCTGAGAATAAACTGTATTTTATGAAAAAGTGCCGTATTCCTTTTTCTTAGTCCTTACATCTACCTAGAGAAAAGCCTCTTAAGCTTCATTATGATCTTTTCACTCGAGCTGTGTTTCATGCTAGGAGTTGTATTGTGTGGGTTCAGTGCTGTGCTGAACATCTGTCCTATTACATCTTATCTTCATGCAGATTTGTGTAGGTTTTCTCACAGTGTTCATTCAGAAATATATCTACATCTCATGTATTGTTAGGTTTCAGCTTTGGATCTTTTATGGGGAAAAAAATATGAAGGGTTTTGCAAGGCCAAATTCTTTAAAACTTCCTTTTTTAGAAGAGTAATCAAGTAAAACCAGTGCATGTTAGTTCTGCTAACAAATCAGCGACAGTTATTGTTTCCATCTACTTTGGTCAATATGATAACCTTTTTGAATTCTCCTGACAAAGTAGCAAGGATGAAATTTAGACAGATTGAGAGACGTTAAATTCCTGCGTGCGAATTTATAAGCCTACTTGAGCATAAATACTGCCACAAAAATACCCGTGGCACCAGAAGTGGTGAGTTGAAGTGGAATTACAGCATATTGCTTAGCTTGCCTTTGCTAAACTGTCATCGTGGCTTTGTAATAGGATTGCTAAAAATCACCAGCGTTGTGTCACTTCTATAGCATTTTAAAGTTCTGTTGCTCTGAATAATAGGAGAAAATCTTTACCGTCTTTTCTGGATGGTAGCTAGGGGATTTTCAGTGAAAAGTCAGTCTTTAGTGTTTAATTGCCACACCTGAGTACTAAATTAACTTTTAATTTAGTGTTTGTATTTTACTTATTTGTTCTTAATGGCTTTTTTGTAGCTGTTGCTCAGAATTCAGTTATTGCTGTGAACAGGGACTTTATCCCATTAAGCTTAGGTGAACTTATGCCAGTCTGTTGTATTGTGGAAACTATGTGTTTGGTTAATTTCCTGTGATTTTGAAGTGTGAAATACTTTAACATCAACATGGCAGTCTTTCACTAGCCCTTCAGTTCCCTTTTTTTCTGAAATAATAAATGGACATTATTTTTGTTAAGGGGGAAAAAATGCATTAAAACTGTTTTTCATCTTTAAGTAGGTCAGTTTGCAGTAGTAGGAAATAGCGGAAAATATTAGTTTGGATTTTCCATCTTCTCTTAAAGTGTCTTCAAGATGGTGCTTGTGTGCTGATTGCAGGATTATATCACAAAAGCAGACCCAACTGAATGTTAGTTGTGTGACGGCTTAGCAAACTGTGGTGGTACAAATCCCTTCCCCCTGCTTAGAGCAGGAATCGCCCACTGCTGAATCGCTCGCTTGTCTTGCATGTTATATTCCGAGTTTGTTTACATGTCCCTGTTGGCAAGGCATTTTAATGAATAGTGTTGACTTAAAAAAGCTAGATTAAGTATGATCTCAAGCAGTCATGAGATACTTTTTGCCAGACTCTTTTGGCCTAAAAAACTGAATTCCATTCCATTTCTGAATTGAAGGCGATTGAACTCTTGATCAGTTGTGCTAGCAGAATCACAGCACATTTCAATCGCTGTGCTAGGTAGGCAGCGTGTATGTGCGATGAGGGGATCACAAATGAGTTTATGGAAAAGCCACTCAGCTCTAGTGGGTTTTTTTTTATTAATCCTGTATCAAATTTTATCAAGTTAGACATGAAATGGGACCTTTCTTACCGTAAGATCTGGGATCCAATAATCAAGAACTATTCTGTGTAGTTCACTGTTAGTGACACATTTTGAGATACTTAGTCTTTAATCAGGAGCAGTGCACATGCATTTTACTTTCTAAACTTTGAGGAGTAGAAAATAATATAAAATCTAAGTTTTTATTACAGTTTTCTAAAATGATTGTGCATAGTGTGCTGATAAATGCCTAATCATCAGTTTTGATGACACTACTGCACGGTTCTTAAGCCACTTATATTATTTTTGCATGCTTTAGGCACCAACATTTTTTGTAAGTGTTCTGAAGGCCAAGGGTTTGCTGTTTGGTTCTCCCAGTCACACTTCAAGACGGCAAGAGTAAACAAGTTTCTATTGCATTTTGATATTCTCTCTATCTGGAAATGGATGATTTTGTTCTGTCAGGAGCATCAGCACTAGCCGGACAATGAAGGTGATGCTACCACTCCCTCCTCATGATTACTAAAAAAATTTGCCTCATAACATGAACTAAGTCTGTTTTCTCTTGGTCTTTGTCTTTTATTCTGTCTTTACTGATGAATAAAGATTCTGGTTTTGACTTTTCAGACTTGCTGCTTGCAGAGCACAAGGTATCCAGATGATCTTTAGCCTGTTCGGGTGTTTCCTTGCTTTATTGCTCATGGATGCTTAAATTGCTTATTTAGATACAATATTCAGTGAGATGCTGAAAATATCCCAGCGGTGCCATGATGTGTGGACTCAGCACGTACTGGACAAAGTTACTGGCATTTGTAAAACCAAACATCATTATGAGTGCCACATGCTTTGCTAGCAACCTGAAAATTTATTTCCATATGGTTTTGAAGTACAACCTAACATAGTGAAACGTACGTGCCTATACTGTATGCCTGTCTCACAGACACTAGGTTTTGCATGTAAATATTTGCTCAGAGGAGGCTTGACTGTCCCATTGTGTTGAATCTGAAATGCCAGGGAAATTGTGACAATTTCTATTTACAGTATAGCTTAATGTAAGTTTATTTGTATTTATTTAAATTTTTCACAGTTTTTTAAGAGCTGGAGCTGTTTGCAGGTGCATCATAAAAGATGCGTTGAATGCTTTCTATCCAACATATTGTGACAAAAGTCGGCTCTTTAAGACCTTGCACTTTTAATGAACCATCTTATTGTCAACTCTCAGAATCTACTAGTGTGCCTTTTGGTGACGTTGTTGAGAATTTTAATGCATTTTAGTTCTCATTCGGCACGGCCTATGTGCTCCTCACGGGAGGGTCTTTAGAAATAGGATTAACTTCTAGAGGAATGCATTAGCCATGCCACAGAAATAGGCAAAGCTCTAACTAGCCTGATAGATTGCTCCACGCTTCAAATCCTTCTAACTACCCCCTCCCTCTTTTTATTGACAGCTTCTCATTGAGCGGCTAGAGGCATTAGTGTATTTAGGAGTTAGATGTTTTGTATGATCCCAGGCTGATCTCATATTCGCTTTCTGAAATTAATTCGACACTGCTTTACATGTTAATCCGCAGAGGATTGATTTTGAGAAGGTCAGAGCAGTGCAGCCTCAGAAAATGGAAGAAAAGCTCCACTTAAAACAGCTCATTTCAGTTCCCAGAAATAAGTTTAGATGCCTTTTCATTGTGACACTTAGCCAGCTGTAGGAGACTTGGTCATCTTACAGAATACATCGAATAGTGGTGTTTGATGGGATCTGCAAGGAAGTTGAGCTAATTAAATTTAGCTTCATTAACCAATTGCAGCTTGCCAGTGGAACAACTATACTCTGAAAACCTGCAGTATAAGAAAAAATTCCCATCCTTACCACCGACCAACTGCACAGTAAGAGCAATCAGGAGCACAGCTTAACTAACTGGATGTCTTTTTCTTATTTGAAGGTATACTTGTAGAATTTTCAGACGTGCTAAAACTAGAAATAAATACACATGGAAAAGAGTCCTTCGTTGTCAGATATACTGGTGTCGGACCATTATGGGTAAAGAGCTTGTTTTATTCTGAGCTACACAATAGTGCACGGGAACTTGAACAGTAAAGTGTGGTACTAAGAGCAGGATAAGGATATCTAATAAAAGAAAGTAGGAGAGAGATTATTTCAGCTACAGCTTGCTGAAATTGCTCTTTATATTTTAAAGTCTCTGATGAGGTGGTAATAGCTTTTGGCATTTAACAACATGGTTTATTTGTTGGAATTCAAAAAGGCACAAAACCAGATTCTTCTTTAATGTGCAAATTAGCTTAAAAATAAACACACCTATTTTGTATTAAAATGCAAGAGCAGTTTTAATCACAATTCACTTTGGACTTAGAGAGTCATTAAACTATCACAACTGAAAATACCAGGAAATCAAACGTTTTCCAGTTTGGACTTTTTTTCCTGCTTTAACTTTCGTGACTGCATTGTACATAGAACTATTTTACAAGGAAAAAAAAGAGTTAAAACTATTGCAGGTAAAATCTGTCCCCAAAGCCTATAAATATCTAAATTTGACTGCATTGTTTCCTGGAAGAGTAGTGAAAACTTTTATGGAGTTCAGATGTACTCTATTTTTGTTTTCCCTCCTTTTTAGTCTGTTTCATTGTTCTCCTTTTTGCTATTACTTTTTTCTTGTCTTATTTTTCTGTTAAATTAATTGAGCTTCATCCACACACATCTTTTTCTGAGGTCACAGATGGTTAAAGGTCCTAGTACTTCTCAACAAATACATCAGATCAGTGTAGTGATTGTGAATGTTATAGTGCAATGATATACACATCGTGGTTCAGATTTGGCACGGAATCTATAGGCCTTTTCTACTTTCAGTATAAACAGATGCTGTAGTTTTCTTGCATGACGTGTGAGCTGTACCACTGTATCTTTATCCAAGAAATGTCTGTCATTTCATAGCTTACTTTCAGAAAAGTTGCCTTATGCAGAACCTTATGAGTTTGACCGTGTTTCTGTCTGGTTTGAATGTATGTGTTCAGACTGGTAAGGATTGAAAGTGAATGATAATACTTGATCAGTATAAACTGCTGAATATATTATTAGCTGAATATAAAGAAAAAAATTAAAGATTTAAAATAATTTCTCATCTTTTGTGATTTTTACACCCTAATTTTTTGGCTTATTAATAGTTTTCTGAGTCAGTGGTACCAAAAAACCCATGGATGATGGGGGAACATGTAGAATAACTAAGATCTTCTTGTATCTCATGATTGATGAAACAGTTAAGGCTAAAACTTGGGTGAAGTGTTTATAGTGAGGAATCAAACACGTTCAGGAACACTAATGGAAGTGCCTTTTTAAGAATTTTGGATTCAGTCTCTGTGAAAATGAAGAAAGAACAGAGTACATAAACTCTCCCTTTTATTACTGACTTTCATATTATTATTGATCATTTAAAGGTGATGCTCCACAAGTGCCTTTAAGTCTACCATCAGGTTTCTTTGCAACCCAGTCACTATATGAACAAAACTTGTAGTTTACATAAGAATATGCTACATTCTTATAAACTTTAACAAAAAAGTTCTCTTCTGTGGAAAACTTCTCATTGACTGTGAGAGATTGCGGCATGAAATTGGGCAATCCACTGTTACTGTCTAACCTTTAAAAAATGCGACCAAGTAAATATTGATATAATTGTTTTGCTATCAAGTTACTTCAGTAGCAGATGCTACTAGATGGTTAGCAGTGCAGATTAGACAACTTTCAGGTGCCTTTTTTAGCTGGAGTATTCTATTTGAGTGCAAAAATAAACAATCATTGTCTACAAGCAGGAAGGTATATCCTACTTTGTGTCTGCTTATTAAGCAGATCATTGTATCTTATGAGTTTGGGGCTTTTCCCCCCTCCTTTATTTCTCGCATACTGCTTAGTTACATGAGATAAAGAATCAAAGTTGAGGTTGAGAAACCAAACCTCACAACTGAATGCTCTGGTTTTAAATATTCTTTTGTCTTTACAGTAAATTCCCATAATATTGAATTCAGAATTCCTATTACATTGAATTCAGAAGTTTGAGTCTTTATTGGGTACTTCTTTTAGAAGATAGACTTTTGAATTCATTTAAGAAGAAAGAAAACTCTCTCAATAGAAAACACTGGTCTTGACCATGAAAAGCATGGAGCATTTCATCCTAGCGTAACCACTTGGTTTGTGTTACGCCAAGGGAAGACTCATCATACCAAGGAAATCTGCATTTGAGTAATTTTGTCAAAAAAAGAAATGCATATAATTGTGTGTAGACCTTGCCAGGAGATCTTATTCCATGGCTGTGCTTTCCTAGCAAAAAGTGCTCCTGGAGCGTTAGGTACAGTCTGAATACTCGGGAGTGGAAAAGGGTGAAAATAAATTTCAAGATGTTCAGCAGGCACTACAGTGAATAGATGGGTTTGGACTGGAGGAAGATTACACAAGCTGGTTGGCTATTTGTTGACATCCTCAGAGTTTTACACAGACTATTAAGAAAAGTCACTTACCTTGAAGAGAATCAGGGTGTCTTGAAGAATAGTATACAAGACTGATTGTAATATTGTCATGGTTCTTAGCTGTGATAGCTAAGTTAGGTGCAGCAAGCAAAGAAAGGTAATATAATCTTCAGACCTTCTTTAGACCATCTGTTCTTGAACTTGATATCACTGACCTGTCTTGATCCTGTATCCCTCCCTGTGCCTGGGTGATGGCTGCTGGCACTCTGCAAAGGAAGGGTAATAAGAGCCTGTTGTGTGGGCTGTTGTGCAGCTTTCTCTCAACTCTTAACTCATTTAGTTGTCTTCTCACTACTTGTCTTGCAACTTAAAATTTCCTGAGGTAAAAGTATTTGAATAAATGAATTCTACTATTTCTAATAATGCCAAGCATTATTAGACATTATTAGACATTATTATTAGACATTGCTCCTCTGGGATTAGCCTGTCTTGTGGTCNTGTCAGAAGAAAAAATGTTTACTTATAAAACAGGATTTTGTACATCAACACTGCTCCCCTGGGATTAGCCTGTCTTGTGGTCACCTGCAAGGACACCAGCTGTTGATAGGTGTCTTCTCCAAGGCTGATCAGTACCTCTGTGTGTAGATTAAAGACACTTTAATTTTTCTGTTTGTCTTTTAACTGATTTTAGGAATCACGTGTGACATCTCCAAACTAAATGTTTGGAGAGAATTTAGGACTGTGACTTGAGAGAAACTGTCAGCATGTGAAAGAAACCAGCTTCAAATGAGAGAAGGAGGATGTGTTACGAGCAATGTGTGCACATAAACTCTATCTTTTCTGATGTCATAGAGTCTATAAACATGTAAAATTCATTCCTTAGCTGCAAATAAAATCACTGCACAGATGTGTTGATAGAAAAGAAATTCATTGAGGGTTGTGATGTGGAAAAATACTGTGGAAAGAAACTCTGAGGAAGCCTCTGAGCTGCTAACTGTTAAAAGCAGGGGGGCTCCACTGGAAAGGTACAGCTTCGGTGCTTGCTCTAGTCAGTTATTCTACCTGGACTGTGCTTTGGGTCGTTGTTTTGGGAATGCTAACCTTGCTGAAGCTTTATCCTGACACAGTATTGTCTTTCTCGTGTTGTTGACTCAGCAGTTATTATGGCCAGTTTTGAAAGAATTGTTCTAGTGTTCTAGCACAGTCTGATGTAGCTCTTGGTGGATGTTTACATGAAAGTGGAAGGTGAAATGCTGCCTCAGTGAGGTTCCGATGTGGGAAGAAATTAAGGGTTCTCCCTCCACGAGAAATTAACTGTCATGCCAGAAGTTGATCTTTTGACTATGGTGTTGCCACTGTGCAACAAGATTTATTATGAAAATATTCCCTTGGAGCTTAAGGTTTTTTCTGAACAAGTTATTCAAGAAAAAAAAACCTTGAGATTTATAGAGCTAGTTTTGAAAATACATATGTAGATGTCCACTTTAAATTTGCCCACTTAAGAGCTGTTGGTTTTTCATTTGTCTTGTGAGCTGCCCATTCTGTTAGAAATTCATTGAGGAGGCTGTAATTAGTACTTCATACAGTGTTTTGACTGTGTAAAGGAGCGCATGTGCCAAGTACAGTAGACTATTATTAACGTATGGCCATGATATGGAGTGCCATAGCCTTATCTGAAATGTTTTTTGGAATAAGAGGCATTTCTCAGTCCTCTCCTCAAGTCCTCGCCTGTTCTTTCGACGTCTTCCACGCTAGCCAAATTGTGAATTTTTCCTTTCACAATTCCCTGTCTCCTGTATGTGTTCAGAAACATTGTTTTAAGTCTGTTCTTTCTTTTAACAGTTTCAGATTGTGGAATATACCTTCTTCTAGCCTGAATGCAGCTGTCACCCATTGCAAAAAAGGAATTAACGTATGGGGAGGCTCGAATCGCTTTCCCAAAACTAAGAGGGCTTAAAAATACTTTTAATTGAGGCTGTGTTGCCTTTGACAACTTAAAAATTGGTGATTTTGGAAAAAGGTCTTGTTTGAGGAAATCTGAAGCCCACTATGACACATAATTATACTCCCAACTGAAGGCCTGAGATTTTCTATGCAGCTTTAACTTCCTCCTTTGCCCTCGTCCAGAAAATGCAGAGGGATCATTTGACAGGAGTTGTAATGAAAAGGAAGCATTTCCTAAAGTTGTGAGGGATAAGTGGAAAGGGTGTGAGTGGAAGTTACTTGTTAAAAGGTGAATTACATTCAATTTTACACTATTACTTAGACTTAATTGCTATCAGTTTTATAAGCTAAAGATGTTTATTGAAAAAACTGCGGTAAAAATCTTCCATGCCTTCCTCTGCTGCTGTCCTCAAACATTTGGAGTTCAGTTTGGAATATGAACGTGGAAAAAACTGTACTGAAAGATGGCCTTCATAGGCTGCTTCCATTTTTAGTGAAAGCTTACTGTGCTTCTGTAAACCCTGTCATGTGGCTGCTAACACTAGTTCGTGTTTTTGCTTTCTAATTCAATTGATTCAAAGTTATTTGCTTTTTGTCCTCCAGCCCTCCTCCTGTGGCTGCACAGTGCTCAGCTCCACATACAGGAAAACTTTTCTAAAACTGGGAGAAGACTGTTGAAATGATGAAATTAGAAGAAGAGAGTCAGTTCTCTCCTGTCTTTAATTACATATAAGGAAAGGAAATGACGCTGGTACTAGCACTGTACGTTCACTGATACTCTGGGTAATTCAAAATAGCTATAGGGGGACTTATTTGCTGCTTGGACTTTTGTGTCATGTTTTGCTGACTAGCCTCTGAGAACCCATCGTGGCTGGTGTTATATTTTTGAACTGAAGGGTATATTTGCGGCGTTTCAGAAGCCGAGACACCTTAAAGAACGTGTGTGGACCAGGGACATTTTATTACCACTAAAATACTGCGCTTAATCTGAATGCTCTCCAAGTATGCTGACCCCTGAGGCATCCTTAATCTTAGTTTAGGTTCAATGTTTGGTTACTTTTTAGAAGGTAGAAATTATCTCAGAATGAAAAAGCGAATAACGACTGAGGAAGGATGTATATTACAGACTTTGCAGTCGTACAGAGTATGTGCAGTTCACACCTCATCTGTACGCGTCCATTTATTTGTTTCTGGAAACACATATAAAAGTGTTTCCTTAGGCGCTTTATCAAAACATTGGCTTGCTGTTCTTACTACATTCTCGCCTCTAATTTTTTTAAAGCTGGAAATTACATATTAGCCACTCTCAGATTTTTCTAACGTCGGCTACCTTGAAGGATTTTAGATGTAGTCAAAGTGTGTGCGAGAGAAGAGGAATGGAAGGACTGAATTGTTTTAAAATGCATTTTTTCACTGAGGGTAATTCTTGTTTTCAGTCATCAAACCTTTTCACAATTTCCTCTCATATCTGATGGATGGTGTCTGGCACAAAAGGGTACATTCAAATACGTTATTTGTGCAGTTATTTTTCATTATTACCTAATATAATTGTCCATACTGATGTAAATAAACAGGTAATAATTACTCTTACATCTCCTTAAGCTTCTGCTTTTAACAATCATGTTAAGGCTGACAGATGTGTAGGATCCTTGTGCAAATATCACATTCTAAAACAATACAAGGGAATAAAAACTTACAGTATGGTGACTGTGGCTTCTTAGTTTATTAATAAACAGTAACTGTGATAATTATCACCTTGATATCCTTTCCTATTTCATGTTAATCTGTAGGCTTTGGTTTGAATGTAGTGTTAAGCAAGCAGTCCTGAAGTGTGAAATCTCATACAGAGTAAGGATGACAGAGGTAATGGCAAGCTTCCAGCCACTGTTCTGCTGCATTTCAGGTCTTCAGGGAGCACCTCTTCAAATGGGAAAAATCACTCTAATCTGAGGAAATATCAGCAGAGATGTTAATTTGTCATTTGCTGCAATACTAAGAAGGAATGGGAATTTTGTAGAGGATTAGTTCCTTATGTGTTTGCTTGGGTCACTGTGCTATTTATACATGCAAGATGTTCCCTTCAGATATTATAGAGCTGCATTTTTGAATGCATCCTAAAAATTTCTACATCGAATCTCAAATCAGTTTTAATAACATCTTTTTCTCACAAAGCCTTCGCTTTTTTTATCTACAGCTTTTAATGTGAAACTTTCTTTTTGTAGCCTGATTACTGAGAATTATTTATTGGTTTTGAAGGCTGTGTGAACAAAATTGTGTTTGAGCTTGCCTAATAAAATACTTTTTACAACGTTATTCACTGTCACCTCCTGTGATTTTTAGTTCTCTTCACACAGTTCCCAGCTGCATTATCTACCCCCAATGTAGAAAATTAAGTCAATGTAAAAGTATACTCTGTTTTTTAAAAAGAGGTCACGAATAGCCTTTCTTCCCTCGGTAGTCACCAGTGTTCTTATTATGCTTCATTTATATAGTTGGAGGATTTGGGAGAACCAGCTGGGCCCCCTGTCTGCACTCATCAAGAGTTAATTTCTGAAAGAGGTGCGGTTGTCATGAACAAGTGCAGAAGGTACACTGGTGGTCCTGCCAAACAACAAGAGCTCTTAATTAGCAGCAACGTTCAATCAGACTGCTTAACCTGCCACAGAGCGAAGGAGGTCATGTTCTTTCCTGATGTGCTGCCGGCCTAAAAAGCACCCAAGAACTGATCCCAAGTGTGGTTGTTGGTTGTTTTTTTAAAACATCTTGGTTTCTAGAGACAAGGACGGCAAAGACATGGTCTGGTCCTGGAAACTGTCATCAGTAGAGTGAATTTTTTTTTTGAAGGATGTAGGGATTTCTTCTGCACAGAGTGCTCTGTGGTTTGTGAGGGGAAAATATTTGTAATTGCGCTACTGAAGGATATGAAAATTTGTTTACTTTCTGTGGCTTGATTCTGGTCCGGGAGGGGTTGCCCCAGATTCTAGTTACTTTGTAGAAGCTTTGCTGGTCTGTAAAAATCAAAACGGAAGCCAGTGATAACTTGCAGTGCGCTCTTCATCAGCAGATCATGTGGTATTTGAACATTTAACCGCTGATCGTGTGTAACGCCTCTCTGGATTGTTGCAGGGAAGTTTCTGAGAGCAGTGTGACTGCCTTGAAGGTCCTTAGCTGTAATGTAGAGCTCAGGATGTAAAGCACTAGCCAATGACTTCATTTAAACATCAAATTCTTGAGTTACTGATTATTGTATTTAAATTATGAGTGTTGGATGTCCACGTATACAGTGTTTTGTACAGTGAGGGTAAATAGCATGTGAGCAAGAGCCTAAAATAAATAGTTCATTGCTTTCTATTCCAAGTAGAGAGGTCCATTTTCAAAAATAAAATATAGCAAACATCAGAGCATCGGTCATGACAAAGTTTCAAGGAACCACTGAAGCAAGAGAATCTGCTTGTTGCCTTTTTTTGGTGGCAATCGGTAGCTGAAATACAAAATAAAAGAAGCAAACAGGCAAATAAAAGTTATGACTAAGCAATATCACGAGGATCTGAATATTGAATATTTCAATTGACGGTCCTCTTCTGTTTGGAAGGATCTTGATTGATACCTTCAGGGTGGGTGGAAGGTTTTTTCAGGTTTTAGTTATTTAGTTCTTTTCCAACTTAGCATCCAAGAAACTGACAACTGACATACGATACCGTGTTGGTGAACGCTCGGTCCCAATAAAAAAGGGAAAAGAAGAAGCTGGGGTTCCATCATAATGTAAAGTGATGTCTGTTGTTAAATTAAAGATCTCATTATACTACCATATATTTTAAACTACCCCACTATTCTAGTAGTACCAGTCAGTTGCAAAATAGGCAAGGTTAAGGTCGTGTTCAGTAGCATTTACAGGCAAGTCAGGGGAAGGACTAAACTGTAACTGTTGTTTCTATATCTGTGCAGAAAACTTGTTAATAAGTTTGCATAACACATTTCATCCTGTGCTCATTTGAACCCCCTCTTTTTAAAAACAAAAATTCATAGATACAAGGAATTTTGATTGTGGAAAGGAACAGTCCTAGAAATTTTTTATTTCTAGTAGCATAGAAAGATGCTGGAAACCGGCGAGTTAAAAGAGAAATGGTTGCAGAGGTACTGATCTTATTAATGTCATTACAAGCAGAAGTTGTCAAAATGATTCTTTCAAAGTTGATTTTATGTGCATCAAATGCATATTTAAAAGAGGAAGTGTCATGGAAGTTCCCCGGTTTGATTTTTCACCTTGAAGAAAACAGGCAGCCATTCAGTTAGCAACCAAAGGCCACAGATATTAAAAGTGACAAGGTCAGTAATTTATTGCGGTTTTTTATAGCATTTAATGTATTATTCAGCTCAAGCTATTGAAGCTGTTTTGCTGTAATCAATCTTGAATCTCCACTGCATGCATATGAGATCTGGGTGTTGTATAGACACTACCTCCAGGAGTCTGAGAACCTGTAAAACAACTCTTGTGGTTTTACTGTGCATCTGTTGTACAACTAGTGAAATGTTAGTTGGTCTTGATACTTGGTAGATGTACAGAAAATGAAAGTCCATAGCATACGTTTCTGCTACACAGATGCCTGTAAGTAGACATGGTAACCTGTGAGTGCCCTAAGAGCTGTTTGAGCAGTGCTTTTCAATGCATAGCAGTAGAGGAGTTTATGGTTAGAGCTGCTGTTAGACATCCATAGTAGTCTTAGGCACAACGTACTTGAATGCACGCAACAATGGCATCTTTCTGGCACCTGCTGCTGTGGTTGTGGAAAAACAGAAAGTTTTACACAACCCCTCTCCTTGTAGTAGTGTTGCACTCATTATGCACATAAACTGTTTGTTTCTCTGAAGTTCAAGTGCTTTCATCCCCAGTGGGGTATTTGAGAAGCTTGATAGTTCCCCCTCAACCTTAGTCCATCTTGATAATGTCTCTGATTTTTTAGAAATAACACATTACTTGTCTCTGCCACCTGTGGGGTTAGAAATAGTACTCACTGGCTGCAGTGCCAGGAGTTCAGAGCCCGAACAAAGCGCATCCTACCAGTTCCTCCAGATGAAGGACTTTGTTGATCACACAAAGCACTTCATAGCAATACTTAATCAGAATGATAACATGGAATGGCAGAGCAGTGGTGCCCAATGTATCTAAGTCACTACATGTACCACGTTTCAAAACCAGCACTAGTATGCTTGCTGTGCTTTCATAGTATCATCTGTTTGTGTTTTTCAAAATGCTTTGCCAATAGTTATGATTTAGCTTTCCAAAATCTCTTAGAAACACTGTAGATAAATAGCGATTAAATGCATACTAACATGGGGAAAGAGAACCACAAAAATAAAGGTTTTGCTTCGGATCCTACAAAGGCATATATGAAAAATTGTTTATGAGAAGACAGACATGCTGTCAAAGTGGGATTGAATAGCAAATCATGGCTGTCTAGACAAATCTAATTGATTTTATCTAATAATAGTAGATTGGAGCCAAAGGTCTAACCATTCCTTGCATGCAGTCTTGAATATTCAAAACTACTAGAACAAGGGGACTTTGATCAAAATTCCAGAGTTATTTCCCCCCCGACTTTGAGCGACATGAAGTTTTTCTTCTCAAGTACATACTGATAGTTTATCTTGTTCAGCTCTTTCTTTTCTGGGATTAAAATAATGATAATAAATGCATATTATTTTCATTCCTTATGTAAACGATGTCTAAACTGAACTCTTGCCATGCCCATGCCATCCTCATACGATAGCAATATACACCCCAGTCCTAGCACTGGGCTAGAAGAATGCTTGTCAGGAGTTCAGAGCTTTTGTGGCAACAGAAACTCAATCCCAGTCTGTCTGAGAAAGAGGCAAACAGCTGCGTTTCATGAGGCCTCATGGCAAACTGCTGTGCAGATAATGTTTTCACTGTCTTGCAAGAAAACAGAACCATCAAAATACAGGCCAGAGATGTTAGTCAGCCCTGCAAATAACTTGGTGTTCGTATGGGAGGGCACATCGATAATGATGCATTAGTTCTTTCAAGGCTTTCAGTTTTATAGCGTACGCTGTTAAACTGAATTGTCAGTTTTGTTTTCACTAGGAAAGGCCTGTGGGATTGGATTGATGTGCATGTGCACCGGAACCAGAAGGGGGCTAATGGGGTAACTTAATTTTGACTGTAAACATTTATTACGGGTTTTTCGGGTGCTCTAATGAATTCCTTTTGGTGTATTTATGTATATATGGTACCACAAGACTCCACACAGTGCCTGTTCGACTTGGAAAGAACTCCTTAAGTTATAGTGACTTCTGCTTAATGAACAGATAAATAAAGCATTCTGCTGCTGTCACGTTTGTGATCTTGCTGAAATTCAGTCATTGTTTCTTAATGGAAGTACCCTAAATGCTAATGAATACAAGGAAATGAAATTATAGGAACTCTTCAATAATAACATATTCATGTCAGAGGAAGGATATTCATGTCAGAGGAGGGATAGAGTGTGATAAGTAATCAAAAATGCATTTAGGATTATCTTCCAAGAAACTTCTTTGCAATATGGTTTTAAAAAACATAAAAACCTGAGAACTTGACACACATTGAATGGTTTTGGAAGGCACTTTGCTTTATCTGATATTGACATAGCTAGGACAAGTTTTATTTCTCAAATTGTGTAAACTGAGGGAAGAGGATTTTTTACTATTAAAAAGATTTTGTAGTATCCTTTTAAAAATGGCTAGTCATGTAATAACCTATTAAAAATATGGTAATGGACAATAAAGAAATCAGTGTGATGATACCTATCCGTTCAGATGTTGCATTGTAGATTTTGCTTTCATAAAATGGTGCTCTCATATTTTGTGCTTGCTAAGCCACGAGAATTTCCAGGTAGTCACAGTGTAAATTGGCACCTTGTCTTTTCATCTTGAGGGGTACACTTGTTTTGTTGCATTTGTCTTTGCATTGCTGCATCTCAGCAGTCAGGATCTGTAGAACAAAAAAAAACCCACTGGAAAACCAGATCTTGCCATTCATATTGACAGAGGTCTATTTGATGATGTCTTCATTCGGTTTTGGAACGAATGTTCCATTTCTTGCTGCGTAAGAGTATCTGTTGCGTAAAAGTATTCTGCCCAAACTGAGTAGTTAGCATATATTTGACATTTTAGCAAACTACAGCCTCTGCTTCTGTACATCATTACAGCTGTGGAGTAATGTACTATTTATGCCACTCGATACATGAAATGGTTTATACATGAGCAATGCCCTTAGTATTCCAGAAAGCCTAATCTGAACAATGTTTGTGATAAGAACCTGTATGTTGGGTGATAGTTCATTTGTTGATCTCAAAAGTCAATTCTTTCTATTTTGATAATGCTAGTAGGAATTTTGTATGTGTGAGAGAATGATTTTCCCATGGTGGATGGTTTGCAGAGATACCAGATGTGCCACTGCGCTCTGAGCCTTGCATTTTACCTGTTCTTGGCCTTGTCAACCTACAGTATTTAAACTCCAGTCCCATTTCATTTTGCCTTGTTGAATCATTTTGACCATCCCAGTGATGACTCAGAGGCTGGAAGTTAAAAAAACACAAAGTGAGTGTTCCTGACCCAGAGCTTACAAATTGTGAATGAGAAAATGACCTACGGGGACAGGATGATGATGTGATGTTAGATTGAATGATAGTGACGAGGGTCTCAAAAGTGAACGCAAGCACCTTATGTTTGCTGCAATAGAGAAATTATCCCGTAAAAAAACCCAAGGATGGTAGGAAGATGAATTTTGCAGGTTTATTCTTGATGGATAGGAACGCAGTCTTCTGTTTTGTTAGTCTTGTGTCTGTGGTTGGAAAGTCAAAATTATTTATAGAGTACTTGTTGAAAAAGCCACTTTTCCCTTCAGGTTTTTTGTTTTTTGTAAAGTATTTACATTACTCCTTCTCAGTTATGTTCAGCACTGAATGTATTGTGAAAGGTGGAGGAGACAAGCAGCTGCAAACACTTGACATTTACAACTGCAACTTTATTAATTCTTGTTAAAATTTTGTTAGTGGAGGAAGGGAAATGTGACAATTTTTTTTCTTCAGTGATCTTTCTCACTTTAGAAGCTTAACTCCTTAGTATCACAGTTAAAGTTCTTAAACACCTGTCTTAAATCTGACATATAAGGGGGGTGCATTACCAAAGGTCTTCCAACTCTTAAAGCAGGTTATGACCTGTTGGATCCTAGTTTATCCAAAACCCATGATCATTTATGCCTGTTGCATTAGAGCTTCTTGAACTTGGGAAATAGCTCTGATTTTTTCCCAGATCCAGATGCTGTGCCAAGGAATGGTATGCTTACCATTAGCATTCAGAGAGGACTTCACTAAAATCACTTTATCTGGGCCGATACACCAGCTGCAATTGAAGTTTACTTATGGTAAAGAGATTTAAGTTGCTATAGCTAAGATCCCGTTTTAACTGTGTCACAAATACCTGTTTAACTGACCTGCTTGTTTCCATTTCTGCTGTATTGGAGTTGTTTCTTTCTTAGTCATGGTTTAGTTTAATCTGCTTTGGGCAAAGTGGATGGTGTCTAAGGGTCAGTAAAGATTGCAGTTATTGATCTCTCTGCTTGGAGATTCAGCATCACAGATCATATTTTCATTATCAGACGTTTGAGAAGGTTTCTTGGGTTTTTTCATGTTGTTTGAGCAGTGTTTTGAGCACTTGTTTATGTTGCATGTGACTTCAGTGGTTCTGCTGTTTCACTTGTTAGGCCAGACTGTTGTGATTCTGTGATTTTATACACCTATAGTTGACTTTCACTGAACAACTGAAGAATACACAAAAATGAGAGAAAGGAGGATCCAGATGCCTGTCAGAAGGTTCAGAAAACATTTATCACAGACTTTGACTCTCTGCTTACTGATTCATATCTGATGAGCACGAGTGGCATATCATCAGATGCATCTAGTGGACATTAGTACTTGTGACCACATCATGGCTGCCCAAGGAGGTAGTGGAGTCTCCTCTGGAGACGTTCAAGACCCGCCTGGATGTGTTCCTGTGAGACTTGGTCCAGGTGATCCTGCTGTGGCAGGGGTATAGGACTAGATGATCTTGTGAGGTCCCTTCTAATCCTTAATGATTCTATGACTCTATGATTCATGCAAGAAAGCTGAAATACTATTTAGAACAATACAAAGTTAGATTTTGGTGTGTTATTTTTGACAGTATTGGCAAATAATCACTGAGTTTACTAAGGTAATGGCAGAATGAAAGGCAGGCTTTCTCTGAAGATATTTGATATCTTCAGGTTTCATCATTGACTATGTGCAAATGCCAGTGGTCATTGCTTGGAAAAGTGGCAAGATGCCAAGATCCTACTATAGTTTTATTTGATGACCTGTATGATTTCTTGCCCCCAGCAACTGCTTAAGCAGCAGGTGTGATCTAGATATGTGATTTATGGTGTTTGTGCAGCCTTCCCCACTTGGAAATTGGCTCTCTTCTGTTCAGGTCTTTACCCATTCATCCACCTCTCTTAGTAAGAGGTATTTGGTCGTATTTTACTGGATTCCTTTGAACTTTGTAGATAATAGGAAGTTGCCAATTTTCTTGCATTTGAAGAATTTGAACTAACAAAGCTAGATAGGGAAGTTTGGGTTTTCTACCCACCCTGACAAAGAGACTCCACTGTTTCAGGATTTGAGTATCGGCTACGTTTTGTGTTGAGAGTGTGGTTAAAGTCTGTATTATGATGACTGTTTCTGGAGTCTACAGAGGATGCTGTGGCCAGCATAGAGTAACTTCCTTATTTTGAAATCCATTCTTAATCACCCATGAAATTAACTCTTGGAGTCTGCCTTCAAGTTGGCACAGTCTAATAGTAGGGGTTTTAAAAGTATTTAACAACATATTTGGAAACAGAACTTTTCTGTTCTTTATTTATATGTTTTTGGATGTTGGCTCTTGTATGAGGAAAGTGCTGTATGCCTTAATACTGAGTTTAGAAATCTTGTGGTTTCAGTTGGCACTCTGAGGAAGCAGCTAGTATTAGGCTCCAGTACTTGATGAGAGCATTTTTGTGTTTTAATTATTAGATGCATGAATAGAGAGCCAGCTGACTTCAGCTCTTGTGTTTATTGCCTGTGCATATTCACCATTAAAAAAGCAATAACTTTTCTGGATTGTTGTCTCTCCCTTGGATCTGCAGCTTCAAGTCAGAAAAAAGCTGAAATATCTTCATTTCTTTCTTCACATTTGGAACAGGAGATTGCAGTGAAATTCTGTCTCGGGATGTTGAAGTGTAACGTTCAGGATTTATAACCCAGTTTAATGCTTCATTTCAAGTCAGTTCAACGATGCTGAGCACTTAGAAGTGTATAATTGATGCACTTAATAGTCCATATAGGACTTTTATGCCTTGGTTGTGAAGGTTGTAGTTAGGATAGCCCACACTGCTGGGCTGGTAGACCAGACTTCTTCAAAAGTGTCTTCCCTGTGAAGTATCGCATGGCTTAACAAAGAGGAACCACAAGCTGGAGGGCAAACACAGCTTCATAACGGAATCTGATGCTTCAGGGGGAAACAGAGGCATATGAAAGCCCAGTTGTGGTACTGTAGGTAGATAAAATTAAGTCACTCTGAATTCCATGTGTTTACAACAACTTATATGTTTGACTGGGCTGATAATACCCCCAAAAAAGTGTTAAGTACTTTAAAGCTTACATTGTTTTAGAAAAATCAAGTTTTCCTCTTAAGAGAATCTTGGCTTTTCAGAAGATGTCTTTTCTTCGAAAAAGATACAGATACTGAGATGCATCTGATCAGTTCTAATAAAGCTGTATCCTGAGCTCAGGATCCTGAGCTTTTCTTGCTCAAAACAAAGGGTTTCAAATAATAACTAAAATTCCAGAGCCATTTTCTAAGAATAGCTCTCGCTGGAACATTTTTTCTTTAGAAGAAATGTTGCTTTTTCCCATTTTTGCATGAATCTCTGACATTAAACATTTCTAGATGCTACACATCTGGGGGGTTATTTTTAGTAGAGGAGGAAAAATATTACATTCATCTGTGGGAGATTTACAGTTAATTTCTGGGCTTATTGACTAGAAGGAATGCAGTGGTTTTGATTGCTTTTGCACAGCAAAACCTTGTTAGTAATAATTTTTTTTAAAAAAATTCGTTATTTCACGGTGCTTAATGAAAAAAATATGTGAAAGCAAAATAATTGTGCTTTACCTGCCAGCTTATGAAGCCATAGCTGCATTATAATAGTCCAAACACCTGGGCAAAATGATTTAAGGCCAAGTAATCTGTTAAGTTATCATCTTTGTGATGATGCTTGTAGCATACATCAAACAGTGTGCATCATACCACAGATAAAAGAATATGAACAAGCATTTAGGACTTAGAGGAAGTTCTCTGTGTTTTTGTAAATTACATGACAGAGGCACATGGAAATGTTAAAACTGAGATTTAGATGCTTTGGTCCAGTGCAAAAAGCATTTTGCATAAAGTTTTAGTTAATGGCTGTTCACATGAAATGTGGTTTTCAGGAAGAATAGTAAACGGACCAACTGGATTTTTCCTTTGCAAAGGAAAGGTCTGGGGAGAGGAGCTGGTTTCTGCTCAAATAGAATTTCTTTCTTGCTCACTTTGATTTGCATGATATGACAGTATCTTTTGTTGTACAACAAACAATTCCAAAGTAGCTGTCTAAGTGCAAGTACTGGGGGCGGTTTGGGGCCATTGCTTCAAGAAAGACATTGAGGGGTTGGAGCAGGTCCAGAGGAGAGCAACGGGGCTGGGGAAGGGAATGGAGGGGAAGTCTGATGAGAGGAGCCTGAGGGAGCTGGGATTGTTTATGCATGGAGACTCATGGGGGACCTTATAATTCTCTGTAACTACCTGAAGGGAAGTTGTAGTCAGGTGGGGGTCTGGCTCTTCTCCCAGACAGCTACCGACTGGACGAGACAGTAGGGCCTGAAGCTGCACCAGAGGAGGCTTAGTTTGGATGTTAGGAAGCCCTTCCTCACAGAAAGGGTGATCAGACACTGGAATGGACTGCCTAGGTAGATGGTGGAGTCCCCATCCCTGGAGGTATTTAAGAAAAGCCTGGATGTGGCACTTAGTGCCCTGGTCTAGTTGATGTGGTGATGTCAGGTCATGGCTGGACTGGATGATCTCAGAGGTCTTTTCCAGCCTCAATAATTCTGTGATTCAGTAATTTCATTGCTTGTTTGATGAAATATGACAACTGTATGACTTAAAGCAGGAAATGAGGCACCATCTTAACAAATAGGAGAGAATTTTTCAGAAGGAAATTTAATTACCCAGACAAGAAATCGGCCAAAATACCAAGGTGAAATCACTGTGTATGCAAAAAGGTCTTGGTTTGGTAATTTGTCTGGAAGGTGACTTGTGTGTAATATTACATAAATTCAGGGTCACAATGGGTTACTATCAAGATCCTAATGCTTGCAATGTCTCCCACAATGTTAGCAAATCCAGTAGTGATTTAGGTTTTCCACCTTACTGAGAACGCTGTTGTTTCTTGCTGTACTACATGAGATAACTTTGAAGTTTCCCTCTCGGTGACCAAACTTGTACACTCTTTATGAATCATAAAGTGTTTTGGGTCAGAAGGGAACTTGAGAGGTCCTCTAGTCAAACACCCCTACAGTGAGCTGAGACGTCTTCAACTAGATCAGATTGCTCAGAGCCCCATCCAACCTAACCTGGAATGTTTCCAGGGATGGCCTATCAAGCACTTCTCTGGGCAACCTTGTTCCAGTGTTTCAGCACCCTCATTGTGAAAAAACAACTTCCTTCTTTCTGGTCTAAATATCCCCTTGTTTAGTTTAAAGCCTGTCCCCTTGTACTGTCACTTCTAGCTTTGGTAAAAATTATCTCCCAGTTTCTTATAAACTATTTTAAATATTGGAAGGTTGCTATAAGTCTCCCCAGAACTTTCTCTTCTCCAGGCTGCACAACATCAACTCACTCTGTCATAGGGCAGGTACTCAAGCCCGCTGGAGTGGCCCTCTGGACTCTCTTGAGCAGGTCCCTGTCTTTTCTTACACTGTGCCCCAGAACTGGGCACAGTACTCCAGGTGGGGTATCACCAGAGCAGAGGGACAGAATCGCTTCCATGGACCTGCTGGCTGTATTTCTGATACAACCTAGGTTGTGATTGACCTTCTGGGCTGTGAGGGCTCTTCGTCAGCTCATGTCCAGGTTTTCATCCATCCATACCCTCAAGTTGTTATCTGCCAGGCTGCTCTATATCTCTTAATCCCCCAGCTTGTATGGGTACCAGGAGTTGCCTCAATCCAGGTGCAGGACCTTGTATTTGGCCTTAATGATCCTTGTGATCACAAGGGCTCACTTTTCAAGCTCGTGAATGTAGTGAAGTGTGCTGAAGTTACCGTTAAAATTGACAACTTTCCAGTAACTTATTTCTTAAACCTTGGCACTAGACTTAATGTTTTTTTACTCACTGTTTCATTTCCATTTGCCCTATGTTATCTTGTCAGTGTGCTTCAAAACAGTAGAGGGTTTTGCTTTTCAAATTAAAAGTTGAAGGTATTTAAATTCCTATCCTAAACTCTCCTTACATCTCCCTTGGAAAGTCCCTCCTTTACAGTAACTTTGTGGTTTCGATGATATTCACAGAGAAGCTGATTTAGTGTATAAAGACGTTCTTTAAGTTTTCAGTTTTGGAACATGACCAGTATGTCTGAACCCAGGTTTCAAATTTTACTGGCATTTTGTTGGCAAACCAGTTTTTTGGAGTCCTTTCTTATTTGGGTATGTTTCCTGACACCTTCAGCTGTATGGTACTGTGTTTTAAAATTCTCTTCTTATATTTTTTTTTAAGAGGAAAAACCTATAAACATATACAAAGGACTAATTATAAAATATCTGGTATAAAAATAGACAAGAAAATGACCAGCTGAAAAAGGCAGTGAGCAGTAAAAGTGAGCATGTAATGGGAGAGTTTTACACTGCCTGTTCAGCTGGCCTGATTCTTAAAGCAATTCCAGAAGTAAAGCATGCACTATTTTAATGTGGTAATTCAAGTCAAGCATAAGTACATGGGTGATAAGAAGGAGGTGGTTTAGTCTTCCCCTTCTGTCCACGGGCCTCTTTTCCTGTTGCTTCCCTTTTGCCATCAGCAGCATTCATTTGTTGGGAGCCAGATTACTGACTTCACCCTACTAAACATCTACCCATGTTCTTCATCTTGTTGGAACTACACTGTTATTAGCACACTGCTCTCTAATAAACCAGCCAAAACAAGTTCCATCACTCATAGTATCAATACATCATTGCTTGCTGAAATTGTCATGGCTAGAGCATAGAACAATCTTCTTTTTGTAGTATTTATTAAAGTAAGGAACAAGGAACTAGCAGTCTTCCAGGACTTTTAGGTAATTCTGGGACATTGTAATCTCTTAACACTTTTTCTCACTGATGTAAGACCTTCACGTATGTAAGGGCTTCAAAGAGAATTTGGCACTAAGTGATCCTTTCTGTACTAACATTGATTCATACATTCATAGAATCATTAAGGTTGGAAGAAACCTCCAAGATGATAAAGTCCAACCATCATCCCAATGTCACCATGCCTACTAAACCACATTTCCAAGTTGCTATAGGGAAGTCCTCTATGAAGTGAAAGAAAACATGAATTATCACAATAGAACACAACAGTATGTTCATGTAATCGTGTATTCTGGCGTGTAGGCAAAACTGTGATGGCACAGACAGATAAGATTCCTGTAATTTAAATATGCCTCACTAGGTAGGATTAATAATATGGCTGTTTGTCTGCATGTCTCAGCTTGTTCTTCTACCTGTCTTAGCTGTGGGAGTAAATGTTTTGAGAGCCTGCGTATTGCATCTGGTCATGTACTAAATACTACATGTAAAGTATAAACTTTATCATTTTTCTAACTTTCAGATAAACTGAAATATTTAGGCTAGTAAGAGAGAGTGAAAATTACTTTAATCTAGAATCCTGATTGGGATAGGGGATTGCAGTGAACAGCCTTTGGGCTAAATTGCTAATTTGATAATTAGTAGCTAATGGCTGGTTTCTGAGTTACTTCAACCAAACTTGAAAGGATAGATAGTAACTCTGATGCTTCTAACTCTTTGCACTTTCCTGGAGCCAAAGAATCAACTGGAAGGCTGGTGGTGAGCAGAGCACAAACAAGCCAGAAGCAATCAGAAGAATATCAGCCAAGTCAACAGATTCTTCCTAAGTCTT
>VZRI01002946.1:173493-221520 GCA_013397515.1 Upupa epops
CCCCCCCCCCCCTTTAATGTAACGCAGCACCCTGAAAATCTCTAGTTGAGACTCCTTCTTTTAAGTCAGGTCAGCAGTGGATTCAGACAAGCTTGCTCAGGGCTCTTCCCATTCAGAACATTCTCTAGGGACAGAAATACTTTGCAGCTTCTCTGGGCATTCTCTTCCAAATGCTTAGTTATCCTCATAGTTCAGTGTTATTCACAACCTGATTAATGTGAATGCCATTTCCTCCTGTAAGAATTTGGTAAAGATATTAAAATACTAATTAGGATAGGTCTCTGGATAAACCGCTGAGGAACTTTATCCAGTTTACAGGTAGATTACAAACCTACTTTTCAATCCCAGAATCCAGACACTTTCTGCTCATCTGGTAGTGAATCCATCTAGATCACAATGGCCAAACTTGAATACAAGAGTGCTAAGACCATCTTGAAGATGTGGTCACAATATTTTCTCTTCTCCATTCATCTGGGACCTCCCTGATCTCCATAATCATGATGACAGAAGACTGCTTTGATGTGCCATCAACCGGCTCTCTCAGCACTTTCAGATGCATCCCATCTGTTGTCCTGGACTTGTATGAATCATGAAATCAATGCTTTTCTATTGTTGGTATTTTCTCCTCTCCTTGAACCCTGTCTGTGAGTAATGGCCTGAGAGACCTCTTTGGTGAAGACCAGAGGAAAGAAAGCACTGGATAACTCAGCCTTATGGCTGTGCATTGTACATTTGCCTCAGTCATCTGTGAGCCCACGTTTCCCTTGTTTATTCTTATCACTTAGCAGTAGAAGATATAGTGGCCATGTTTTCTTGTTAATCAATATCATAATTGAGCTTCAGCTTTCCTAACATCATTCTTATTTGTCTAGACAATGCTTCTGCATTTCTCCTTGCTTCCATCTCTTTTTAACAGTAATGAATTCCCTTTTTTAACCAGAGCAGACTTCTCCTTCATCTACTTATTTTTCTCTGTATTGTGATGGACTGTTACATTGTCTGTGGGAGGTCCTCTTTAAATGATCAGGTCTGTAGAGTTCACTTGCCCTTCAGAGCTGCCTTTCATAAGGTCTCATCTATCAGGTCCATGAATAAACTGAATTCTACTCTCTTGAAATCCAAGGTTTGTATTCTGATACTGGCCTTTCTCATTCCTCTCAAAATCATGAACAGCATTAGTTCATGGTTGCTACAACCAAAGCTGCCACAGATTACCCTCTCCAGTCAGTTTACCATTGTTTGTAGCTGCATGAGCCAATCTCTCCAGTTGATCATCTGATATATGTGCTAATAGCTTGTCCCTAGCATCACTCATAAGTCAGCTGGATTGCTTGCATCACGCTCTCTTTGTCTTCAAGAAGGTATCAAGAGATGGGAGTCTCCCATAGGAATCAGGGTCTGTGATCTGCAGATGTACTTAAGTCCAAAGACTTCTGAGGTGGGCTGTAAAAGATATTCCATGTACCACCAATAAACTGCTTAGCGGCTTCTCCTCTGATCACAGCTCACCAGCTTTCAGTCTACTACCTGTTTCAAAGAGGATCTTCCTATCTTTGAGCTCCTTCAGGTGGTGTTCTCACAAAAACAGGCTTCCAGGTAGAAGAGAGACCCAGATGAGTGCTGCCAGCAAGAAGTGTTGCAGCATGGGTTTAAGAGTTACCTGTTCTGCTTGACCAGCACAGCCTCTGGTCCAGGGTTTGGAATTATACATTGGATGCTGTGGTTGAGGGCTATGCAAAGGAGATGGAGGACAATGGAATCAAATGAAATCATAGAATCAAATAATAATGTTTTAAAACACTAAAAAGACACGTTCCTTTCCAGTTGACAAAAACCTGAAGGAGTTTTTAATGTGGCTTTTATAATACTCTATATAAGCAAACTACTCGAGAGTGAGATTTTCAGACAAGAAACTTGAAGTGAAGAGAGAAATCAGTTCATAACTTACCCTCTTTTGCCCATATATTTTAACATCTGGAATGTAATGCTGCCTGTTGTAATACCTCTGCAATACTGTAACACAGCAGGATGCATTAACGAGAGTTTCAACCTTAAGCCCACAACAGCAATGAAATGTATAGTTGTCAGACCATTAATATTACTCAAACATAGTTTTTCTGGTTTCCATTCCTATGTTACATTCATGTAGGAATAACACTCATTGTATTGACTAACCGTGAAGACAGAGCACTCCTTAGATTTGAAATTTTTGTTAAACAATTAAATTTTGCTTATTACTCTTGACAGCATTCATAGTTTGTATTACAGGGCAGGGGGGAGGAACTGATAGAAAAGCTTGTGCTAGAATCTCTCTCAATACTTCAGCTGGTTTCATATTCTTGAATACGAGCAGTGCCTTGGTCATGTTTTAGAAACCAAAATGTTCAAAGGAGAAAAGAAAAATCTACATAAAATTCTGGTATCATCTTCTGCAGTCAATAGGTGCCATCTGATATTCTTCCTGACTGGTAAATTTGTCTTCAGGCATTTCATGTTTCCCTACTCTAGTTATCGCAGTGTGGTCCTTTGACTTAATATGTGGAACAAGTTAAAAAGCACAAAAAAGAGCAGAGGATTTCTTGAAGGAAAAAAAAAATAAATTGGGAGGAAAATGTGGTGAGCGCTGTGATTAAGTCACTCCGCAGAAAAATGAAATCGTTAAATCTGCAACTGATTAAGTTGAAAGAAAAGAAGGGAAGTCAATATGTAACAAAGTGCATGTATGGTTACTCTTTCTGGTAAGGAAAATCCAAGTTGTTTCTCCTGGAAAAAAACAAACCCAACCAACAAGCACACACAATTTCTCAAGCTCTGAAGTTTTGGGAAGCGGTTACACGGTGGCTTTTATTACTGTAGGCTTCATGGTAAATCAAGCACAATCTCGGGAAGTAGTAAAAATAATTCTATCTGTCTCTTGCTGTATCAGACTGGGTATTAACAACTTCCCCATGTTGTGTCCGTTAAAAAGCCCTTGAAAGTATGAACTTGGTCTCTGTGTTTAGTATGTTGTTACCTGCTGCCAAGCCTTTAATAGCCGTGCTCATATGTTCTGTTAATCATATCTCTTTGTTCTAGAAGCCTGTGTTTTGAGTTCATAATTAACTTTTCTTCCTGCTCTCATTATTTTCCTCCCATCGTGGCAGCACATGACTTTTTTTTTTTGCTTATTTAAAAACAAATATGTGAATGGAGAAGTAACAGAAATCAGTGCATTTCAACAAAGCCTGTAATCTCTTCCTAACCGCGCATCCAAATGTAAATTAGATTTTTATGTTGCAAAACCATGAACTTGATGTTGTAACTGAAATCACGCAGTTCCCAGGAAGCAGGGCTGAAGCTTCATGAGCTATGGAGAATTTTCTCCTAGGTTGCAGCATAAGAAGAGATATAATTTCCAACGTTAAGGGTTGGTGGTAGATAGATAAGCCTATCTCAGCATGTGGTCTCAGCATGTGATCGCTAGGACCCAAAGGAAACTGGAAGGGCACTAACAAAGATCTTCTGGCTATAGCGTTTTGGCAATGACTCACTGATTCAGGAGTAATGTGGGAAAATACTGTGGAGCTTATTAGAGTCTCAGTCAGTTTGGGTTTGAGCGTTTCTACTTAGTGAAGGCATTTGTGGTCCAGGCTTATTTGGCCCTGCAATAACCTCCAACTTTTTATGACATCTTGTGCATCCTACTAGCATTTTGCTACCTGTACATGTTGAAGCCCTGCTTTTCAACATGCAGAGCAGGAGGGTGGATAGTTCTTTAGCTTGTCGGTTGCTTAAAGATGTGTGCCTGTGAGGAGCGGGCAGACTTTTCTCCTTGCAGTTGGTCCTTGCTGCCCATGGATACTTGCTTGATCATAGAACTCGAAGCATCATGTATATGTGAAATTCAGAGGCAATAATTGTGAACAGTATTCTCTGCTGATTTAGACTGTGTGTATCTCCAAGACAAGATTGCTTTTATATGAATGAACAACGTGATGTTTGTGCTCTTATTAGAAGCAGACGTGTAGGCTATACATCACTTTCTGGGTTTACCTTGCTGGCAGCATCTTGAATATCTGTTTTATCTGTTAAATAACTTCCTGAAAATGTGGAATGGAGAAGGATTGCAGTAGAGTTCAGATCTGTTTTAAAGTGGCTTGAACAAAGTTCTCACAGTAGGGTTTTTTCTTCTTTTTTCAAGTCTAGCATTGACTCATTTGGTGGTGTTAAAGTGCACTTTCTACTTATCCCCCGAGGAAAGTTAGTATTCTTTTAAGTGAAACTATTTTAAAAGCAGAACACAAGCCTAAAATAAGCCAGTGTTCTCTAGAGTTCTCAGAAGGTGTAGATTTATTTACTGTAGTTAAATCATAATTAGTTCTCAGGGGATAGTGTATCTTTTAAACTGCTTTATTGCCACCATATTGGTTTTCTAAATAATCAGAAACTGCTGCTCTTATATTCTGTAGTATGAACAAAAATTTGCTGTAAGTAGAAACAAATGTCTAGAATTGCCGGTTGTCGCTTACTAAAGATAGTGACATGCGAAAAAATAAGCCCTCCAAGAAAACGTGAAGAAATACAAAACGTATGTTATCCAAAGGCACCTTAAATGAACTGTGGCTATAACTTTTTCTGGCCTAGTATAGTAATGGTTTATATTACAATTTTTCAGTTAATCTTTTTTTTTTTTTAAATATTCTAATCCTTTTCGAGCAAGAATAAATGTTAACTGAAAAGGGATAAGCGGTAGTGCAAAGTTAATCTAAAATATGACCTGATATTTAAGCCTAGTTTCATGAATGTAGCTTAGTGTTCCAGCTGATAAGCATGGAGTATTTTTTTTTCCCAATTGGCAGGTTAATGTTCAAGTTGCCTGAGGAGATGGGTTTAATAGCAATTGCTGTTCAACAAACACAAGGGAAAGGTGAGTTCGTTTCCTTCGAGTGCTAATAAATGTGTATTAAACATATGAAATAGGATATTTCAATGTCGCCTTACAGCCCTAAGGATACGTTATGACTATTTTTGATTATATAATCTATAGAATAATTGTGTCCTCTTCTCCTGATTGAACTGCTTTTCAAAGTTAAAACCGAAGTTAATAGGGACCAAAGTAAACATTTTCATGATGTTTGGTGGCTTTTGCAGAAATGATTTAGTAGTCTTCTACTTTCTGCCAGAAAGTCTCTCAGAAGTCTCCCAGTCATGGAAACTGCCATCACTACATTTAGTGTAATAGAAGTCAGACTTCAGAACTCCTTTTTGACTTAACTGGAACAAGACTGGACCTTGACTTACTTTGTGATTGAGGTTTCTTGGTTCAGCAGGACCTGCCTGAGCTATCATGGGGGGCTTTCAGAGTCTTTTGCAGATAAATACAAGCAAGTTCTATCTTTTTCCCAGGAAAGTGCTAGCACTGATTTAAAGGTTACATTCATTTTATTGCAAGAACACTGCGCCCAGCCTTCTGAGCACAGATCTACATGAAAATGGTTATCTGGCTTCAGTACAGGTCTAGCTTGTATGCAGTTGATTGACAGTGTGGGTGCGTTTCTGTATGCACACAGAGCATCTTCACAAATTCTTCATTTAAAGAAAGCAAGGGGGTTTTTCTTGAATGTGTGTGTTACCAGATACTAGGAAAATCCTGGAAACAAGTCATTTAGGACAGTCTAGGAAACTGAGTACCAGCATGCACATGAAATGGCTTGCTCTTGTTTTAAAGAAAAATATCATGTGCTTTAACCATGTTTCTTTCAAAATTTATTTGGGAACTCGGTTACAGGACTTACAGTAAGTTCTTGGGTGGATACTGAATCCTTCTCTTTTTTAGTGGTCTGCATGAATAAAATGGTCTTTTTAACGGGTTTTTTTTTCTTTAGTTGAAGTTAACTTTTTTCTCTCTCTTTCCTGAGGTCGTGGTGGAAATGTTTGGCTCAGTCCTGTGGGCTGTGCACTGTCCACTTTACATGTCACCATTCCTCTACATTCCAACTTGGGCCAGAGAATTTCTTTTATTCAACACCTGGTGTCCTTGGCAGTGGTAGAGTCAGTTAGATCAATACCAGGATATGAGGTACGTCGGTCTGATTTATCTCAACATTCCTGTTTCAATTTTCATTGCATTCACATTTTAACTATGTCTTCTATGCATAGAATGACTGAATGTAGCTCTTCAGTGCTAATACAGAGGTAAACTAAGCACTCGTATCTGCTTGATTATTTCTGTGCTTTAAAAAAATCTAATGTACGTATGGTGACCACCGTGTTTTACTGATGTGATTAAGTATGCCACACTCATTTAACTCATGATCTTACTGAACTTCAGGCAGTCTTCAGTAAAGAAAACATCCGTTTTGTTTGTCTATCAACTGAGTTAATTTATTTTGATTTTGAAGTTGTTGGGGAAAAGTGAGTCAGGAAAATGAATAAAACCAACAAATCCTTTTCTGCTTTTTTGTTGGTCCTGTTTCAGTGGTTACTTTATCCCTTTTAAAGAATTTTTCCAACCCTTGTTTAAGGCTGAAAACTAAATTCTAAAGCAAGAACTTAGGAGTATTGCTCTCAAGAGGGAATCAAGTGTCCTGTCATCAGTATTAAAATGAAGAACCAGTCTTCTTCATCACCTCATATATCTCCTTTTTAATGTTACCATTTCCTAATATTTGCTAACTATAAAACTTTGGTATTTTACAGAAGTAGTTAACTAAAGCATATGTTTCCTATATTAGAGAAAATCAATGACTTATACACATTTACACATGAACTTTATTATAGTGGCACCCAGTAGCTTTGCTGTAGTTTAGGGTCTGTCAGCCTTTCTATTAAAACCTAACTTCAGTGCTTCATAACTTGACTATAAAAACAAAATGCTTCAGGCTAAAATTTGTAATATAAAATATTTGGCTAGAGTGAATAATTTCACCATTTAAAATAGAAGAGATGAGAGCTGGTTTTGTAAAATATGAGTCTGAGTGGGGTAGGAGTTAATTTATGAATGGAGATGGTTTTGCTCCTGTAGGCCTACCCTGGTATACTGTAGTGGTTTTTACTTCATTCTGCCCAAGAGGAAAAAGGTGACTGATGTACTAAGTATATAAAGATAGCAGGTATCGATAACATTTGGACTGTATGCATCACATATACAAATGCATAGCTTATCTCTGACCAAGACATAGCTACTGAAACTCTACTCTTAGCAAGCACATCTACCCTGGATAATGGATGACACCCAGGGCAAGGGTCTGGACTCAAAAATGTTAAAGCAAGGAAATTGCTCTAACAAAAATTTTAAAGCATTGGAAACTCAATGCTTAGATTTCCCCTTTAGACTTCAGTAATACAGGGCTTTTCTTTATGTCAGATGAGCATCCATGCCATGCAAAGTGCAGTACCGGCAAACAGGCTGATGTGGAGATGATGTTTCGTTCTCCCCCCCGAATTTGCACATGTTTGAGGGGGGTACGTCAGCATCTCGATTGTATTCTGGCATGCTTTATGCTCAAAGCCTGTGTCAGGATTTCCATTCAATAAACTGAAATGCCTGTGTCTCAGTTTATCAGCCAGTCAACATTGTTAGGACTGCCACGAGCGCTGATGATGCCAAACATGCAGCAACTGAAACCTTTGTGAAAAAATCTGACCGCTCAGTTGGAAGTTTTACTGTCAGATGTTTGTGCTGGAAATTCAAATGGGCCCTATATGAAAAGAATCCTTTCCTTTCCCATTTTGAGAACAGTAGATGTCTCTGTAATTAATGAAGAATGTGCTCCATTTCCAAAGTATTTTATGACACCCATCATGTGTTTGATGCACAGTTAGCTGTGTGGTACCTTGTAACTCAATTTTGTGTCCAAATCATTGCTGTGTAGTTTACATCATCAGAATACCCAGCTAACTTGGTACTTCATGCTTGATGTCACTTCAGTTACAGAGCTAGTGTCTGATGTCTTAAAAGTCTTATGTTTTCCTTAAGATCTGCTGAATAGCTCTTCAGAAGATCTCTTAACGCTGATAATATAGTTTAACTGTGTCATGCTTTGCACGTCACTAGAGTCTTTCACAAACCTTTTCCCAGTGTGAAGAGCCCAGTTGTTTTCCATAATGAATGTGAACTGATGATAGACTCTCATAGAATGCTTTGATAGCAAAATCAGCTAGTATTTCCTGTCAGTGTACATGTAATGGACTCCTCTCTGGCCTTTAAATCTGTCATGAAAGTAGACGTGGATCCAGGTGCAGTTTTCACACATCCTGTAAAGGGATTTCTTAATCTACAATAGAAGGGAATGCGACTCTTGTAGTCCTGGAGCACCTTCCTTAATTTGCCTCTGGGGATACAGTCATATGCAGTTTTTCAAGCTACAGGAAGCACATTTGCTTTCTTTTTGTGTTTAAGTAGCCAGTGCAAAGTTCAGTTCAGTTCTGTGGTTTCAACAAAAACTTCTCTATTTGCGGCGGAACAGCGTCACACAGCAGCGTTTGTGTTTCCAGCTCCATGGTGTTGCTTGAGTATAGTTACCAAAACGTGAGTTCAGGACACTACCGAAGTATTGTGGACTGGAATTCTTCCTGTCTGCTCGTGTTCCAACAAAACGTTGCTCTCTTCTTAGCTGGCTTCTGCAGGGATCATCAAGTGCCACACTGATGCCATGGAGAGTTTACCTTGAGTGCCACAGCCTGCATCTTTCTTCAGTGGATCTTTTAAATCTTTAATAGGCATTCATGAATGAAGGAAATATATTTTATCAAACCTGGAAAGTTAAAATTTTGAGTTTAGTCTTCCTTTTGGTCTGTTAAACTTTATTGTCTGCCATAGTTGGAGTTCTAAACAAAAATTTACATGTAAATAAATCCTTCCCCCTGACAGTTGCCACCCTCCCCAGTAAATCATGTAGTAGCCATGTCACTGTGACTTGTTCAGTAACATTTCTGGAGCACTTAAGCAGGTTCTCATTAGGAAAAGCAGCTGATAGAATCATGTTTGATGTTGCAAAGAGAAAATGTAGACTGTGGAGCAATGAATGAGATGTATTCTTACAACTGGTATCAAAATGCAGCGTGTTTCTAAGTGTTTGCTTCTGTTTCTTTAGGATATCGATCTGCGAGTAAAATGGCCAAATGATATTTACTACAGTGATCTTATGAAGCTCGGTGGAGTTCTGGTAAACTCTACCCTTCTGGAAACAACATTTCATATACTTATTGGTAAATGTCTGTTTTCAAGCTTTTCTATACTGTTATGTTTGTGAAGAGATTTGTTAGTCATGCCTATATGAATTCACATGGTCAAGACAAGAGCAAATTATGCAGTAGTCACAAGGAAATAAAGCACTTTTGTCAAATTAAAAGGAAGCACAAAAAGTAAACGTTTTCATTCTTTCAACAGTTCCATATGCCTGACAAGAAAAACACAAATGCAGGCATGTGGGCTGAAATAGTTGTAATTTCTCCCTCCATCCATTTCAGATATATTCAAAATATGTTTCTGCTGGTAGCCTTTCTAGAAGCTGGTATATTGCTAGTGAATCAGCAGTTAAAATAGTTATTTGATTAATTAAACCCTTTCTTTAGTTCTCCAAAAAAGTAAAATTTGGGAAAAAAATGATAATACAAATTGTGGGGCAAAATGTGGCAGTCTGTTCAGTCATTGTGAAACAGGCTACCTGAATAGCTGGTTTCACAAAGGTAGCGCAGCCAATCTGGCTCTGCCAGACAAGCTCAGAAACCTGCCAGCAGAGCTCTAGGATCTGGTTCCGAATATAATGCTGTCTGCCATGCATAAAAGATTAAAGGAACAATCCATAGCAAGTCTAAAAGGTTAAAGCAGAAGATGATGATGTTTGGTTTGTGTTCAAATGTAGCATCAGCAAAGTGTCTTGTGTTCTTCACAGTGAGGGTAACGGAGCACTGGAACAGGCTGCCCAGGAGGGCTGTGGAGTCTCCTTCTCTGGAGACATTCCAGACCCGCCTGAATGTGTTCCTGTGTGACTTGGTCTAGGTGATCCTGCTGTGGCAGGGGGATTAGACTAGATGATCTTTTGAGGTCCCTTCTGATCCCTAATGATACTATATGTGGATGTAATAATGTTTCTGCCCAGGTGCTGTAAATTTTAAGGTGTGAACAAGCAAAACAGTTAAAGAAGTCATCAGCTCCTGCGAAACGTGCCCAGCCATGGCATTTTCTGTTTTGTCGTGATATCCTTATTTTGTAAACAATCAACAGGTACCAAATGAAAGTTGCACTGAGACACTTAAAAGGCCTCTCTGTGCCCCATCAACCATTTACTGCTTCCACATGTTTTTCCAGAGCCTGTTCTGGTTAACACAAGCAAAGCAAAAATGGCTCAAAAAATAGTTCGTCTTACAAAATAGTTCCTTGCAAATGACTTGTTTGGTTTGGACCTTGTGTTTCTTACCCTAAACACCAACACATTCAAATTCAAGTGGAAACTTTCTGTATGCATTCTCGCTGATGTCCATAGGAGTCATCTTGGTGGTGATAGGTTTGAGCTCTAAACAAAGATGTACATTTTCATCAATTTTTTTTCCAGTGGAAGCTTCTAAGGTAGAAACTTACTTGCCACATCCTAGTCCCAGGATCATTTTCCATAATTTCAGTGGTGTATGTCACTGAGGGTAGTACGGGTGGCCCCTAACATCTGACTTCTTATATTAGTTGTGGCAATGAGATCAAACTTCCACAACAGGTAAGCCAGATACATCATTCCCTTTCTATGGTCATGTGGATTTCTCACCTAGACCTCGCTGTTTAGATGGTATCCTATATATGAGGGTAACAAGCAGAGTCAAAGATCATCCACACAGCTTCTCTGCTCTGAGAGGTACCTCAGAAGAATAAGGCAAAGGACAGACCTACCTTTTCACCCGTAGTACCACGTGCTCAAGGCCTCATAGCTCATGCTCATACTTTTAACAGTTCTGCAGAAGAATACAGTTTATTAATGTAAGAGCCAGACTCAGAACAGAAGTAGGTAGCCAAACACGCATGGAATGCAAGGGGTGGCCAATGTGTTTGACCTGAAAAAGCTCTGTCTGCCTCTGCAGCTGAAGCAGTGCACAGCTGCTGCAGGCAGGGCTGGTTCTGAAGCCAGAAGGTGTTTAGTCACATCAGCATACTGCAAGATCAGTGCTAAATGGTTTTCACTCTTCTCACACAGGCGATGCAGGGATGCCTACCCTAAATGTCCTAAGTACATAATATTTTTCAAATTTACAAGCTACCTTTTTGTTCCCACAGTTACCTCTGATGTTTCCACCTCAGCCTAGCTCAGCATCTCAGTACGTCGCTTTTACCTGTTTCAGTTTCTGGATTGCTGAGTAGGGATCTCCATGCGTACAAGCCTGAGTGCTCTCAGCCTGCAGGTGGACACCAAGACCCTATTATGTACCCTGACACTACCAGCACAGCTTAACATCCATGGCCACTGTTTCTTAACTTGCCCTCTATTTGAGTGTAGACAGTTCATTTGACATTTGCTGGCACAGCACATTGTGCTTCTCAGGTCATTTTCCTTTGCCCCTTCCCAGTGACACATTTCACTTCATTTCCATGGGATTGGTGTACTGGGACTGGTATCACTGTGACTTTGTTTCATGTTGGCCCCCTCAGGTACTGGAAGGTCAAAAGAAGGTCCCCCCAGAGCCTTCTCTTTTCCAGGCTGGACAATGTAAATTGCCTCCACAGAGGAGTGGTCTCCTTAATAGCAAATTTACAAATTGGTGCATGTGGACCTTCTTGCTGATGGAGGTGCATCGTGTCTAAACCTGAGTGTCAGGGCCTTTATCCAAACTGTCTGAGGAAAGAAAAATCCAAAATACTAGGAGAAAAAAGCAAACAGATCGTACAGTACATTTCTTTTCACCCCTCAAAGCCTATCTCAGCAGGCTACAAAAAAGGCCCCAAGAGCCATATTTAAATAAGAAAGGCCTTCTGCCAACGTTGTTCTAGCTGAAGAAATCTCAGCAAGAGACTTGAGGCTTCTAAAGGATATGCTGTGGTAAGATAGATTAAGCAAACTGGAGTCTTACATGGCTAAGTTATGTCTCTGGGCTTTTCAGAGCAAGCCAAAGGCGGCTTATCAGCGGAGTAAAAAGGCTTTGTTTTCAGAAAGTGCAGTCAGCTGAACGTAGTAAAGAGGAGTAAAATGAAATTTTAGATTCAAAAAGAAAATTCTGTGTCTGAGTATGGCCAGTGATCTGTTCTCAGTCAGGCAATGACCAGTCAGCTTCCAGGGAATAAAAGAATTTCTCACTTTGAAGTTACTGTAACCAACGTGCAAGTCACCACTTGCTTCCCTCCTACCCTCAGGGACAGGCTGCTGAGTTGTCCAAAGACTGGACTGGGTTTGCTCCTGCACTTCTGAGGAGGGCACTTCAGGGGCAAAGACAGAGTAAGAGCTGGACTGAGAGTTTTAATTACATAAGTAGGAAGACGTAAAGATTTACGTAAGAGAGTGAAGAAAAGCAACTACTTGGAAGATCCTTAGAGGTTGTTGTATCAAGCAGTGATAAGGTTTCAAGTATTCATGTTTACTGTTCCTGTCCTCCTCTTCTGGTTTATTTTCTTCAGGTTTTGGGTTTAACGTGAATAACAGCAACCCCACCATATGCATCAATGATCTCATCACGCAGTTTAATAAGGAAGAGGGGACAAAGCTGAAGCTGTTAACTGCAGACTGTCTTATTGCAAGAACTGTAACTGTGTTGGAGAGGCTTATAGATATTTTTCAGGAGAAAGGGCCCAATGGAGTTCTTCCTCGCTACTACAAGTACTGGATACACAGGTAAGAGTAGTGTTCTTCTCGAGCTTTCTTTTAGGAAAGTTGGAAAGAATACAGGCATGTTTTGTCTTTTTCTACTAGGTTGCCTTTAATACTAGTAACTTAATTAAAATGCACTCCCAAGGAGGATGTAATTTTTAATGGAGAATAAAAATAGCACGTAGTAAAATCAGGGGGACTAGCATGAGTTGGAGAATGCTTCTGGGTCTTTTATGTGCTTCATCTCAAAACAAAGGGAACTGAGAATGACTTGTTTAGCTAGTGATGAAGCTGCTGTGTTCATGTCTTCCACTGAAAAAACTACACTGCTAGGATTAACTCCCACTCTGTTAATCCCAGAGGGAGATGTTAAAGCTGGTAGGAGATGCTGTTGAAAAATATTTTCTGTAAAGAAAAAGTGAAGTGGGAAATAAAAATATTCTGCTAGACATTAGTTCTCCAAGCTCTTTTTAATTGCTGCAGTTCAATCTTAACTGTGTGGTTCTCTTTATTTGCAGTGGTAAGCAAGTCCGTCTCAACAGTGAGGAGGGCCCAATTGCATGGATTGTCGGAATAGATGATTATGGATTCCTTCAAGTTCATGAAGAAGGCAAGGGCGTAGAGTCTGTGCACCCAGATGGCAACTCTTTCGACATGCTGAGAAACCTCATAGTCCCAAACCACTAATAGTCTTCAGAGCCCACAGTGCAAAGAGATACTCTCTAGTATTTGGTACCAAGCAGCTAAACTTGCTTAAAGGTAGGAAGGGTAGCTGATAGCTTGATCTTTATTTTCTCGGATCTGATTTTCTGATACCTTTGTTCTTTGACATGGGCAACTTGAACAGCTAAGAAGTCATTTTCTCATTGCCAAAGGCCTTTGTTTTTTTTGTATGAATTTTGAAACTCCTTTATGTTGCCTTTTTGTAAACATATATTCTTCTAAAGCAGCCTGATTACAGAGGAAAACTTCACAATGAACAGAACTTTCTCTTCATTTATGCACTGTATTTGATAAATTGAAGTGACTAAATGCTTCCTTTCTGTGTCTGTTTTTAATCTGCTTTAGCACAATGCAGCACAGCATTTACCTTTTTACTGTGTTTTTTTTAAACTAAATTCTGATTTATGCTTTGCAGTGCTAACAGCTGGAAGAGCTCATCTTGTATTTCTGAATTACTGAGATGACCACTGTGTTTAAATTCAGGTGTGAGTGTAGAATCCTGCTGATTTGGTTCTTCTCCATGGGGGCCTGCACAGCAGTTTGCTGTGCTCTACTTTGGTCACAGGTCTGCAACTCTGAAGTGGCTGCCTTGAGTTTTTTGGAGAGTTTTCCATCAGCACTTAAGAACTGTGGCTGGCTATCCAAAGTATTTGTACTCTCCTTTCCCACTTAGATCTGAGTAAACTACCTTGTATCTCTCTGGAGTCATAGTCTTCCAAAGCGCTTTACCCCCAAAGCATGTCCCACTAGAGCAGTGTATTCCCTAACTGCAGCATTCCTGTCCAGATTATTTTAGAATCCCGTGTGAGGAGAGTGAAGTCCTAAGCAGTTCAGAACTTAATAGTAATTTCATTGTAATAGCAGTGAAGTTAATTGATTAAATAAGAGAAAATGCCCAGCTCTTAAACCACTGCTGTAAACAGCTACTTCAGTGAAAAAAAGAAAACATGCTGTCCAAATTCTCTCCCATTGTTACGGTTGCTACCCCCTTTCCAAAAGCAGGGCATCTCTTTTTTTCTGTTACCCTTTAAAAGCAAGAGGCTTAACACCTGCTGACATGAGAGCAGCTCGATTTGGAGGCTGTCCGCACAGTTCCAGGTTAGGTATGAGACGTTGGTCATGATTGGAAAGCACTATGAAGTGGGAGCTTCCATGTGATGGTACCTTGTTAGGTTTTCAGGTTTGTCACCTGGACAAGGTGAATTTGCACCAGGAAGCTTGGCCACCACAGCACTTCAAACAGTTCTCTGCAAACAAGAGGTTTGTTGTCGGTGTGATGTGGCCAACTTCATTTCCTCAAGTGGCCAGCGCTGCTTATTAGGTTGCCTCATCCCTACTGAAGGTGGGATTGGTTTCCACAAAGGACTTCTGTCTAGTGGCCAGAAATGGGTTTTTTTAGGTTAAAGTTCACCTCATAAACGATCTGAACGTGTTAGTTAGATTGCTTCAGTTACAAAGCCAAGAAGTCTTAAAACAAGGAAAGTCACCTGTAATGGTCATTTAGAGTCATCCTCACATATTAGCGTTTGGGTGCCTTGGCAGCAAGTGCTAGAAGTTAAGCTGTCCCTCTTACCTTCAGGATTTTATGCTCTGTATCAGAATAGATTGTCTGTGTTTCTGGTTGTCAAAACCATGCTGGATTTCCCCCCCTCCCATAACCCCCATCCTACAGTGCTGCACACCAGTAATTGATAAAGCTGTAGGCTGCCGTGTAGACAGCTGTTAATTGGCTTGGTTAAAATGGGACACACGAACACCAGTTTTGCTTTTGCCCACCAGATGCTGTTAAGCTTTGGCAGCTACCTTTACTTCAAAATCACATATCGGTGCATATTATAATCAGATGAAACTTGACTCTGAGTTGGTAAAGTTTAAATAAAAAGAAATTATTTATATACACATGTTGAAAATGCGTGTGTGTGCACGTATGCGCGCTTACATCTTCTTTCCGTGTCTTCACTTCTTTCCTACTTTCTCCTTCAGCCAGTTTATGAGCCACACGTGTGGCTGCAGGTCAGCTGTGGTCAGCTGTGACAGGCAGCAAACTGGTACCATTTTTGCAGCCATGGAGTTTTACAAAATGTGGGTTTGTGCCTTGATCCAGTAGTTAAAATGTTGTAGCTAAAACACTGTTTTGACGCTTCTGGGTGTACCTGTAGAAAGCAGCTTTGATTTTGCTCATATTCCAGCAAGGCTGATGAGAGCCTGAGAGGTTTCTTGTAACGACCAGGTCATGCATCAGATTTTGACTTGAATTGTTTCCTTAAAACTCGCTGTCCCTTAGCTGGGGACTAGTACTGTAAAAGAATGATGGGGGAAATGATAAAACGTGTTCCTGCATGAAGGGCAGAGTGGGCCTGCAAACCTTTACTCAGCACTGCTATCACTGCGCGTGAGCAGCAGGCAGATGGATTTGTTATTAGTGAAGTGCTGCAGTATTTCCTGGTTGCTATTGTTCCTTTTGGATTTCTTCATGGCCTTCTTAATGAAATGCTCCTTCTGTCCTCACTTGGAGTTGTAAGATTATTCCAAAGATTTTTGCATTTGGAAGCAGCTTGGTGTTGAATTTCCTTTCTGCAAGTGAGAACTCACCAAGGGTGAAAGTGTCAGAGCGTAGGTGTGCGCTGTGGGAACCTCCTGCTTTACCCCTCCTTTCTAGCAGCCTGTTTTGGCTGTGTAAAACCGCCTGTTGTCTGGAGGAAAGAGCCTAGAGTTGGATGGCGCACCCGTTACAAACATGCCCTCCCGAAGAACCAAGGAGTGTCACAGAGAACATTCCCATTGCTGCTTAGGGTCCTTCTGAGTTGCTCCTGTGGAGAAAGGCAGCGAACCTCCCTGCACCACACTCGCCTGAAGGTAGCCCTGTCTGATTCATCTTGCTCTTTTTCACCAAGCTTGGCATGCCCAACGAGCCACAATGGGGTTTTCTTGTATGAAAATCAATGTTATTGTTGTTCTTTATACAGGACAGACAAATGTGGTGTAGGGTGTCCCTGGACATAGGTATGGAGAGAATCAGACAACTCCAGATCCAGAAGTAATGCACTGAAAATGTTTAATTTCATTCAGCTGTCTAGATTGGTAAAACACCTCTTCAATTGAGAGGCTGATGTCATAGCTTAAACTATTTTCTTGATGAAGTGCTTTCAAAAAACATTTATTACGGTGTCCATATTTCTGTGACTTCATTTTTTTTCCCCTCCCGGGCTCTGTTATAACATTTCTCATTACACATTGTGAAAATATTTGTGGAGATTGTTTATTGATAGGAAAACTTCTGCCAAGCGGGCTGGGCTGGGTGTGTTGGCACATGGCCGTGGAAGTGGGTTGTGTCCAGTCAGCACCAATGCTGTTTCCAAAAGACTTGAGAAGGTAATAACGCACTTAACATTTAAGAGTTGGAGCAGTGCATGTCACTTCTAGTAAAACGTTTTATAAGACTTCAGAGCATTTTTGTAAAATATATGCTACAAAGGTAATCTACTTCAAGGGCTATGAAGTAGAAATAGTATTGGAACATTTCATTCTTTCTGCTGCTGCTTCGTTGTGCACCTTTTCTTTATTTCTGTGCTTCTTCCCATTCAGTCAGAGACTTCAGCAGTCTCTAAACTGACCTGCCGTGTCTGCTCTGGAATATACAGTAGCCATTACAAAAAGAATAAGAACTGAAGTGCGGCTTGGTATTTGTCATGTAAAAGATTTGGGCCACAAAGAGCTGACTCTTAGGGGTAACTGGTTTGATAAAAGCATTTGCATGCGCAAGGTACTGCCGTGACTCACCACACTGATCAGCCACCAAAGAAATTAAGTCTGGACGGAGGAAAGAGCTGAGGTCAGAAACCAACAACGTGCTGCAGGCGTGTAACGCAGCGGAAGAATAAGCTCTGCAGGAGGGAAGAATTGCAGACAGATGTCATGTTTGAGTGTCTTGCATTAGCACGTTTCATTAGTGGTTGGGTGTTACTTTCAGCTCTCCGTAAGAGTCGTCTAATGAAATGCAGCAACTGAAAAAGTCCTCGGGTTTTATTGTACCTTCGCTGTCAAACGCAGTCTGTACTGCAGTGGCAGCGTACTTTAAAATACGCGACACTGTTCCCTATATTTTGTAGTTAAAGAAGAAATCCAACTCACTTTTCCTTTGGCTACAGGATTTTTTTTATTAACATTTTAACAGTTTGTTTTTACATAATAAATAAGCAAAAATGCTTTACATTTTCAGGGAATACATATATCATTCTGAGCATTAATAGGTTGGTTGTTTTGCGTGCCTTTTCACCTACGCTTGCCAAATAGCTTTTATCTGCGTCATATAAAAAAAAAAAAAGCAAAATCAAATGTTCAGGAAGAAAATATAATGGAATAATAGAGCTTTCTCTGTGTGTGTGAGGTGTGACTGAAATGTTGAAAAAACACTTTGTGATTTCTAGAGAAGTACGGGAATTTTGGCAGGTTTCCCATTCATTTGCACTTCCTCTCAGTGATGGATTCTCCAATTCTGCATCAGTTGTCCCCTGTGCTAAACTTCAGTAAATTACATTAAATATCTTGTTTCAAACCACGGCGCTGCTGTAACCTGGAGAAAAGCCTGTCCCCTTCCTGCCTTCTTTACACTGTTGTGTTTATATTAATAGGATAAGAACTCTGAGAACTCAATATGGGATTAACATTTCTAACTTTTGGTGAAACACTCCCTCTCTCTCTCTCTTTCTCTCTCCATATAATTCTGAACTCACCTAAGAGTCAAACCCCTTTTGAGTCGCATGACAACAGTAGCTATCGTGACTCAAACAACTATGGCTGAGAAAAATTAGGTTATTTCTCATAATATATTCCAATTCACACTCCACTTCTGTGACATAAGTTTTTCCACTGCCACTGTCAGCAGCTGTGCTGCGTTCTGCAGTACGAGTGTGCTATGAACATCTGTAGTTCCACTGGCTAGGAGTCCTGTTTTTCTCTCCATGTAATTTACTCGCATTCCAGATGTGAACATGCAATCGCAGTTTCTGTTTCAGAATGGCAGGAAAAATGTTTTATACGTTTGCTTTTTTAATCACAGCGTTTTCCTAAAGCCTGTCCTGCACCGCTGTGCGTGAGTGCATGATTGACTCGTTCCTGCCTGGCAGAGAAGGTTCACGTGCCTGAATATCACGTACTGTAGCAAGTCTGTGGGAGCATGATGGAACACCTCCTCTGTTCAGGCTCAAGAAGTAAAGCCTGGAAGTGTGAAAAACAAGGGAGACACTGGAAAAATAGTTTGTGGTATTTTACTGAAAAGTGTCTATGGCCTTTTTTTTTTACCAGAGCTTAATTTGTACGTTCACAAAAGCATGCTTTTGTAGTGCAAAGTACTTACAAGACCAGAGAACTACACCAGAGTGACTTTGCACACAGCAGTGCCACTCATGACATAAAGAGAAAAGTGCTGAGTGAGAGCTGTGCATTGGGTTTCCTTTTAATGATGCAAATGATGCCAGTTGCTCCTTTAGAGGGCATGGTTTTAATTTAGCAAAATTAACATACAAGTCTTAGCCTAGTTGTGATTTTTAAGGAGTTGGGCCCATTTAGTAGTAAAACTGGCCATTAACTAAAGCCACCAGAAAACCAATGTATGTCTCATCTCTTCAATTTTTGAGTCAGAGTTACAGTAATGTTCACTCATCACGTTGCTGCGGGGTTGCTGACTTCTCTAGCAGTAGAGGACTAAGGAGCACAGTTGCGCTGACTGGATCTGGTGGTTTGGCTCTGCTTGGGTTTCTTTAGGTCGGTATTCTGGTAATGACTGATCAGGTGTTTTTGGTTGTATTTCTCATAAAAGTTATTTTTCGTGCTTTTCTAGCAAATGCAAACGTCCAACTGCAGGCTGAGTGAACATCACCTGAACTTGATAATAAAGCCTTCTCTGCTAATCTTTTAAAAGGAAGCAATAAAAACACTGAAAATTGTTTTCAAATGTATGTTTTAAAAGTATGTTTGTACTCGTAGCAATAAATATTCCTATGTACAAGGAGGTGACTGAATATTATTGCTGCATATAAACGATGGAGAACACGTCGTGTTTTAATTTCATTACTTTTTTTATCTTACAAGGTGCAATCCATGAGCAAGAGCTTTCCCATATTGCACAAGCCAGGGAAGAAATTCCTTCAGCAAAGGGCTCTAGAGAGAGACCCTGATGAGAAAGTTTTAGAAGAGTAAATTAGCCTTAAATTTGGCTAGGAAATTCAGCTAAGTACAGCCAACTTGGATCTACAGTGACCTTTAGTGTTGGTATTTACCACTGTTATTTAGGGAGCCGACGGTTGTTTTATCACAAGCACATGATGTTTGGGCCGGTGGCTGAAAACCAGAGTGGACTGACTGGTGTCAGTTAAGCACACAGAGATTTGTATGTCTCCTCGTTTGTAAACTTTACAAAGAAGTAAAAAAAACCAGGGGTAAGAGCACGGAAATCTGTGCCCAATAGGCTGGACAAAACGTGACCGTGTGCTGCGTGCGTTTCACTTGCTGCACTTCAGCGTCACAAGCGGAGACACGCGCAAAGCACTCCGCTCCAAAACTCCGATGTGCTGAGATTCTGCTCTGCTTCAAGTGCAAGTTTGGGGTTTGTGGTTGTGCGATGACCTTTGACTTTCTGCATTCGGATTGTCCGCTGACGTTAGTTGGGAAGGGCACAGGTCAGTCAAGTGTGAATCTTACCTTTGTGCTGACAGTGAGATACATGCGTGAGGAAGTTCAGTGTGTTAGAAGCTGAACCTTTCAAACTTCAGAACCATACTGGTAGGTTTAAAATAAAGCATGAATATTCCTTATTCCCTTAACTTACACAGAAAACACTTGTGGTGCCAACGCTAAGATGTCTTTTTGACCGGCTGGTTTGAAAAGCTGCTCAGCCTTCTCTCGGAATACTCAGTGAAACACGTGTTTTAGAAGTGTCTTTTACTTATTACAGTGTTTTGGGGGATAGAGTCTTCTGTTCCTGCAATGTGATCCATCCCCGTCAGCTATGACAACATCTATAAATCCTTCAGTAAGTATCTTTATACGTATGTATTGTATCGCTCCTTGACAAGGTAAGTGGTGGTGGTAACCATCTCAGCAACACTGAAATCTTTTAAAACTTGTGGAGAATTCCTCAATAAGCTTTGCTCCAAACTGAGGTCTGTTTAGTTAGTAGAGCTGTATCACGGATACTAAAAATCGCCACTCTTTAAACAAAGTCCCTTTTTAGGGGTATTTAACATGTAGGTTGAGAGCTGATGTAAGGTTTCACGCGGTTTGTCAAAAATACCTGAACTAGAGTGTAGAGTTGATGCTAAAAAAAATCCTGAATGTATTTTGAGAGACAGGGCTTCCTCATAGAAATCTCTGCATGTAACACCTATCATTTGATTTTTGTTGCACGCTATTAAATAACGCACATTAGATGTGTAACATCTTCTCGCTGGCACCGGTGCTTGTTCTGTGACAATGAAACATGGAAGCTAGATGCGGGGGGGGTTTTCCTGACCTTAAAGGTACTGTTACACACGGCTTGCCAGGAACACGAGTCTGCCCCCCTCATTGACCTGCAGCTATGCTCAGTGAATGTAACCACATTTTCTCATGCTGTTTGCAAATTGTTACAGTTTGGCTTAATTAATTAAATGTAAATACTCCCCTTTTACCGTCACCTTCCATTGGCTATTATTACAGAAGTTCCAATATAATGGGGTAGTGCAGATTCCTTGTGGCTTTCTGGAGAGGAAACTGATGAGGGGCTTTGGCTTTTGTAAATAAATGTATTTACTTCCTCGGAATTGTATCCATAATTATCTCCTACGTGTCCTGTCGCTGTACATGAAGATGTTTGAAATGTACCATGTTTGGCTAAAACATGGTGATAATTTAGAAACACAAATGGAACTTGTCCGGAGGATCGCACATCCATCACACGGTCACTTTCAGAGTCATGATTGAGCTTTGCAGTCATTCGTTCATCGCTGTCTAGTTCATCTAGATTTGTAGGGTGGTGACTAATGTGACCGTATTTGGGTTCTTTCATACAAATCCTTCTCGTTGGCTCGTATACTGCAGGCATAGGCAGGAGATGACTTAACTGTCCTATAGCTTTAGACTGGAAGCATTCTGATTTTGGCAGCAAGGAGTTAGCTATTGAGCTTGAAAAAGAACTTTCATTAATGCTCATTTTTTCTGGTAGGTCTCTGTTAAAAGCTAACTTGTTTTCTTCTTTAATGAGGTGGTGAGGTGGTTGAATCCTGGCTTCTATTTTGTTGGGTTTCGTGATGCTGGAATCATAAATCTCTTCTTTGTATCTGCTGCCTGGCACGGGTGCTGTACAGCTCGTAAAGTTGTCAGATAGAGCATCTTGGCTGTATCTTCTGTTTGATATGGGCACTTGCAGGAAAGAGAAAACATGTTAATTGCTGACAATGAGCTCATGTAACAGTTAGACTCTAACACTTTTTATGACCAAAGCTTAATACCCATTTGGGTTGGGCCAGATCCAAGCCCCAGAGAAGACATCAGAAACAATCCCATTTCTCTCTGTGGCTTTGGATAGGTCTCTTTAAGACAACCCATTCAGAAGGACCAACAGTGTTAAACAATTCTGGAAAGATTTTTCATGTGAAATCCCTTTAACTGGACTGAATTATTATAAATCACTGTCATTATTAATTAATAGGGTTAAATTGGGGAAATTAGACCAAGGAAATATTTGGAAATGTGACCTGCTGTCAAAAAACGTGATACAGAACCTTCATTAAGTTCTTCCCAGACATTTATCAAGCTGTTTACTGGAGGATTAATAACACTTAGAACGTGTCAATGATTCGGTGATTACAGTAGACTAGAATTTCTTCTTCCTGCCCTTGTAGTTCAAGAAGAATGTGCACTATTAGATACTGATGTGTCCATACCTCACTCTCAATGTCTGCTTGAGAAACATTAAATATATAGGTTGTGTCGCGTGAAAAGCTTTGCTTTTTCTCTTTGAAAAGCTAGCATCAGGCATTAAAAACATCTGTTGAAAGACAATGTAAACTCACTTCTTGAGTAAGGCTGTATCCTGCTTTTAAGGTACTGTTGTGTGGTAAAGCAACGTGTGCAATGTAGATGGGATTGACAGCATACACCGAGAATGTTGGTTTGAATGTTGGAGTACTAACTGGGAATGCATGGGAAATCAGAAGCTAGATGCCTGGACTTTCTTGCAATCACAGAATTGTTTAGGTTGGAAAAGAACTTCACCAAGTCCAACTGTTAACTCTGCTAAGCCCACTGCTAAACTATGACCCTGAGCTCTGTATCACTTAAACAACTCCAGGGATGGTGACTCACAGCCTCTTCCCCTTGGCACACTGTTCCAATGCCTGAAGATCCTTTCAATGAGGTTTTTCCTAATGGCCAACATAAACCTCCTCTGGCACAACTTGAGGCCATTTCCTCTTGTCCTATTGCCTCTTAATTGGAAAAATAGACTGATGCTCACCTCTCTATAACCTCCTTTCAGGTAGTTGCAGAGCATGACAAGGTCTCCCCCCTCAGTCTCCTTTTCTCCAGGCAAACAAACCCAGTTCCCTCAGCTGCTTCTTACAGCAGGGATTGTTCTCCAAGCCGTTTGCCAACTTCATTGCCCTTCTTTTCACTCACTCCTGTCTTTCTTGTATTGAGAATATGATCCTAGCATTTCTATTCAGGCTTTTCATCTCAAACATACTGAGTAATCTTAGTTAGTTATAAGTTTCTGCGTAGTAGCTGATTTCCTGAACCCATTTGATTCATTTTGATCATTTTCTACTTGGCTTAGCAGCTTTACCTTTTTCAAACTCCTTTTTACAAATTATAAGAGAAAAAGCCACTGGTTTAGCACTAGGACTAAAATGAGGTGAGCACTGCTAACTCTTTTGCTCTGTCTTGGATGAATAGTTTGACAGCTATACTGCTCCTCAAAGGCACATCTGAAAGTTTTATGTTAAAAGGCAAATTTCTCAAATTAAACCTCATTTTGTGTTCTGCTCAATGAAAGCCCTGGCCACCAAAGTGCCTTTTGTAAAAGGGATTTTCTGGTTTACTAACCATTTTATTCAGCATCTTAAAAGTTTTGTAGTTTCCCTGTAGTGGTTACTGACATAGCTGTACCTGCTAGTAATTAAATATTCCCTGTGCTGTAGTAGACTGGCAAAGCCTTCATGTATAACAGGAAGCAGAAATAGCTTAATTGTACCTATTTTTGCATGCAGAGCTTCATTAATTTTGGAAGGAATTGCACCACGTAATTTACAACAGGAGTCTGGATCTCATTTCTTCTTGACCAACTACCATCCTCCCAGAAACAACAACCTTTCAAATTACCCTTTTTACTTTTGATGTATGTATTTTACATTGAGATGTATAAGCAGCCCTAAGTAAATTGAACTCTCATCAGCTGCTGAAAAACGGCCTTCTGTACCCAGTGTAATTCCACTGCTATAATTTAACTCCACGTTTGGCTTTTTCACAGTGAAATAAGTAGCTATGCTAAGGGCTACTGACATATAACTAATACGGTTTAACTGATCTGGTATACTGGCTTTAGTGTTTTCCCCACTTGAGACATCCATGATGGTCTGATCTCTTCCTGTAGCACCGAGTTTTGCTACTCATTGGCTCTAATCTCCAAACAAAAGCGTTCTTTTCCATTTACAGAGTTCATACATGGAAGAGGCTGAGGCATCTCAGCCCTTGTCTTGTAATCTTCTGTTTTGTAATCTCATATTCTGCTTGGTACAAGAAGTAGTTTGCATACTTGGGAGATTTACAGGATATTATCCATTCCGCTCTGTCCTGTTTCTCAGACGTGGTTCTCATCTCTTGAAGAAGAAGGTAAGCATCTGAGTTTTGCATCCTATCTCTGAAAAGCCGTGGCTGTTTTCAGAGCACAGCTGAAGTCCCCAGCATGCATGTTTTGTCTTGCATAGTTTTTCCTGAGCTTTCTGATCCTTACTGATCTCAGAAGGGTGTACTAACATCTGATGTGTTTTGAAAAGACAATACGCAAGGCTCAGATGTTGACCTGTAGTCCATGATGTTTTAACCTATTTCCTAATCCTTTTTTTTTTACAAGAGTGCCTCCAGAGAAGAGGACCGGTCACTGCGTTGCTCTCAGTTTTGCTGAAGACCACTGAGCAGAGGCACTGTACTGCTCAGGTCAGGCACTCCTGTGCCACAAAGGTAGGCTGATACTCCTCCATGTCAAACAAAGCAACAGGTCTTAATACTGTCCAAGCACGTGAGCAAAATATCTGTGCTGTGTCCTGGACTGAACTGCCAATCATCTGAGGCATAGGCTGATGTTGTAGTTGCTATGTTATAATTATTCTCTCTCCAAGAACAATAGTAAGGGATCATGATCTTCAGGACCGCTTTGTCTCTAGTGGAATAGCATGAGTGTCTTCCAGTAGTCACAGGCTAAACCTGGGGAGTGGTTTTGAGGAAGGAAGATAGGTAAGAGCATTTTTTACATATTTTCTTAGTATTCTCCATCATTGCCATCGTTTTGGCGTGAAGAATGGCAGTGAACTCCACACAGATAGTACAGACTGATCAATGGCATAACTTAATAAGCAGTGGGTACTACGGTACCCACAGCTGAAATAGGTCTATTCAAGTGTACAAAGGAAACTTCCCTGAGTAAAAATACCGTTGCCTTTTCTGAAGTGAATTTCTTTTCTGATGACTAGGCCAGCTGGAAAAAAGGGGAAGAAGCTTCAAAACCAGATTCTGAGGCAGCAGCATCTGATTGGCAGGCAGTTTTATCTGCTACGTGCTTTTCCAGAGTTTTGATGGCTTGGCATGATCATCTGAAAATCTCTGATCTCTCCAAAAGAAGCTATTTTCCATAGAGAAAAATGTCTCTGGCCTGCAGCATTTTTGGCAGATGCTTCTATGGATGTGATGTGGAATAGCCCTTGCATCCAACCCGGTTGCCAGATGTCATATTTGGCATTGCCTTTGGATTGAAGATAGTGATGCTAAGCAGATCCATTCTGCTTTGAAGCTTACTGGCTGTCAGTTTTCCAGTGAACCACTGGAAAAAGCACCAGTTGACAATATAAGGAAGATCAGATGCCCCTTTCAATTCAAAGCTCCCAGAGATTCAGATTTCTCTTCTGCCACTGGCCTCCACAAAAGTGCCACAGGGTCAATTCTAATTCAGTCTGAAACACTCCGCAACAATTAAACATAACCCGTCTTTGCGGTAGAGGTTTTCCTCTTCCAGCGCTGTGTGTGAACTCAAGCAATGATCTCTGACCAGGCCTCAGTTTGCCTATTGTTCTTTTTTCCTTCCTACACAGTGCAGTTGTCAAGAGCTTTTAGAGAGAATTAATTGTGTTGTCAGTTTTCCTCGAACGCCCGGTAGCTAAATGTCCATTAGAATGCGCTCCAAAGACACACGTATTCCAACTTCAGCAACAAAATCTACCCAGAAATAAGAGCCACTGGTACTGCAGCCTCATTTTCTTGCTCATGAGGAAATAGTGAAGGTATGCCTGAGTGATAACGTTGAACAGTACCAGCAGTTTTTTGTGGGGATTGCTTTTTCAAGCGTATTTCACAGTATTCCTGTGGAATTCTTCTGACTTAACATATTTACTAGGAGTTAGATGCCCGTATCAGCTGAGCACTGGTAAATTGCTTGTCTGCTGCTATGCAGACTGGGCTTTTCTGGGAAATTTTATGGCCATGATCAATTTTACAGGCTGCTCTCTGAACAGGCTGTTCTATCCACAGCTATTCTCAGTGTATCTGGTGGCACTCTCTGGCCAGCAAGGGGTGGATCCGCTTCTTTGTCAGTCTCACAGCATCTGTTAGTCTGGAAGCAGAGAAGAAAAGCTGGGCTAACTTCTATGCACCTAGAATAGCTCTGTTCTGCTGAGTTACTTGGAATCTGTAGGATTTACTTTGATCCTTACATTTACTGTCAAAAGAAGCAGCTTTTCTTTTTTCCTTTTCCATGAAGATTTGAAAAGACAGCACCATTTCTTATATTTGGTCTAAAGTTACTCCTTTTTACACTGAGACCACAGCAGCAACAAAAGGAAGCCAGCACATTAGAGGAGCATGAGCTCAGGAAGAGCATTTAACCTGCTTTAGGCTGCAAGAAGAGCTAAGCCTAAACACAGAACAGCAAACCAAAACATTCTAGTCAGCTAGATGAGGCCAAATGGTCCTCTGAAGGACAAAACCCTAGGGAGAAGTTATTTAGTCTCCTGTAGGAGATGCATTCAGTGTGTAATACCACCTTCTGTCTGATGTAGGTACCTCAGCTTTCAACATCTGCAGATATTCCTTTCAGATCTGTGATATCTAATGCCATGTTTAAGTCTCCAGACTGCTTCCTCCATCCCATCCTCAATGGAGCTGGAAGGAGTGCTTCCATCTAACTTTATATGGTATGGCCACCAGTCAGTCCTCTTCAGTGACATTTAACTAATCAAATGGGTGCATTCACAGAGGTAAGGTAGATGAGATCTAAGGATTATAGGGTATCTTGAGCTTGTTTACATTTAGTTACTTCATAGCTTTGCAGTGTTATTTCTTATAGGTTGCCACCTCAGAGAAGTCCATGTCTGTGGTGCTTCCTTTGGAGTATTTGAGACTGCCCATAGAAATAATCCAGCCAGAACAACTCTGTGATGCTATAGTGCAGTTGATCAGGGAAGATAACTGAAGACATTTCCATTCACTACAGCAACTGTAATGTAAAGTGATTCAGGAGGGCTTCATACCCAGAAAGGACAACCTTCCATGTTTATGGGAATAGGTCACATTTATTTTCATTTCTGCAGGTGAGCTAAAGTACATTTGTTTGTCTCTGATTTCAGCAATGACTTACCTGCTTAGTTCCACTAAATACCTCTGACAGGGCACAAAGAAATCTGTGCTGCTATTAAAGGAGGCAGTACCTCTGCCTTGCTCTACAAGTGATTCCAGTGAAATCACTATTTGCAGCTGATGCTTTGATACTGTTCCTAATCAAGTGCTGATGGTAGTGGGGAGGGGGATGAATGTGTAAATACTACAATCGTAGCAGTTGTCCACTGTTTCTGATGTTTTGTTTCCTAAACACCTTGTAGTTCTTGTGTTCAAACTACAATTACAAATCTTTCCCAGACACCCCGCCGCTTTGCTTTTCTTTGTTAAAAGTGACACCCACCTTCGTAACTCTGTGCAAGATTATGTCGGATGATGTTCACTGGCTGATCAGGAAGGGGTTTGGATGGTGACTGGCTGTTGGGTACCAAGGAGTTGGCATAGTGCCACTGACACTCTCCGTTTGTCTGCAGCGTACTCAAGAAAAATCGAGCCACTTCACAAGGTGCTCCTTGAGACTGCCCAAACTTTGAAGGCAGCATTTGCTTTTTGCTACTGAAGACATGAGAATCTACAGGGAAGTGTCCATAATGGTAAGAGAAAGGCAAGCTATATGACGGGGCATATAAAAGTTCACTGTTTTCTGAATGGAAGTTTTGTTCTTGAATGGTGGCAGCGTTCACTGCAGGGCTGGGTCGCCAGTTTCCCACCTGGCTGCATTCCAGTTTGTCTGTTTGGAATGAGCTGTATTGCTAGGGGAAAGAGAGGGGAAAAAAAAGGAGAGGAAGAGAGTTAAATGACTAACTTTTATATGAAACCACATTACATATCATACAGGCGCCCAGAGCTGGGCCTCCCTGAACTGCGATCTCACTGGCTAGAAGGATTGGCTTACCAGTACATTTAAAACCTTCGTGATAACATTACCTCCACTTAATATGGGAACAAAAAGCTATTCTGTCATCTCAATGTTAAGGGCTTATTTTAGTAGTTTTGACAGTTGGATTTTAGGTAGTAAACACAGGCAGTTGTGAATACCAGAGGGCAGAAGTTAGTTGCACTAAATGGAGTAGCAGACTGTAAATATGATTTTCATATGTTGGCATGTCAAGCCTTACAATGGCAAGAAGGCAAAATCTATCCTTTGCCTCTACTTCTATCACACTGGTTCTCTCTGCCCACTCTCTCCCACCCTCCTCTCCAGACTCTAAATGGGCTGTCACTTGTTAGAATGCAGTACATGTGATAGCTGCATTCGCCGCTCCTTTGTGGTACTAGTAGCCCATTACTCATTGCAGTCTCCGAATGGCTCATGGTGGGTGCCAGTCTCACCAACCTCATTTTATGGATGATCTCCATGGTTTCCTTCCTCATCTAGTTCTATCTCACTCAGTGACAGTGAGAGATACTCCAAATCCCACTTCAGTACTCTGATTCATTTGTATGATGCATTCTCCAGCATAAGGAACCTGCTAATACCCACTGCAAATCAGCAGTGAATGAGACGCCTTCTATGCCAGCATAAATTTTCACATCACAGCTATTCTTAGTGCATGTTTTTCTTCTTCTGACCAAGATAACACAGTGGGTTTTTTAAGCACTTCAAGAACACAGAGACTTTGAGATGCTCTGAATACTATATTTTTGTGTTTGCATTGCTCACCAGAGTGGGTTTGTACTACTTGTGCTGTCCACCTCAACAAAAATAGGGTCTAATTGTGTTCCAGCCTGTAAGGAAGTTCTTTTGTCAGAACATACTATTATCAGTTTTACAGTAAGTTCAGTTCTGGGAGATCCCTCTCCTTTCCCAAGCACTCTACAACAACAATCAGTAAATAAATACTGCTGAAAAAGCGTTACCTGCTGTGGGTACGGCGTGGTTCTGAGCTTTGCCTTCATTTTATTACTTTTAGGTTTTACTATTTTCCTTGTTTCCTGCGAGGTAGATACTGAGTTTCTGCATGAAAACTGTGACTTAGAAATAGTAACCTGGTCCAGTGACAACTGAAGTTCCTTATACTCAATATCTCTGCAAAAGAACAGTCCAATAAATGACATTCTCAAACAGACTGCACAAATCCTAACCAGCTCCTTTGAAAATACATGTTAACTAACTTGCACGTTGTTTCCATTTCATTCATCCAGGATTTCCACTGAGTCTGCAGTGAGCCTGGCAATGTCAGCAGGCAGTGAATTTTATGGTCTGACCCTGTACCCACACAAGTCCAGTGGAAACAGTGCTAACAATCAATCAGTCTATCTATCTATCTATCTATCTATCTATCTATCTATCTATCTATCTATCTATCTATCTATCTATCTATCTTCTTGCTCAATATGCATTTCTCTGGTTTATATCAAGATAGAAATTTTCTAATGCCTTCAGGATTTTACCTAGAATTCATAAACTGCAGGTCCAAACTGCTGTTCATTCCCCAGCTCGGTGGGAGCCACTTGCCATGGTGACAACGTAGTTTTGCCCTGAGTATCTGTGCAACAACCCAAGGCGAGTGAGTGAACCCTCAGTGATTCACTGGTCCCTGGAAGGGACCCTGTCTCTGTCTCTAAAACTGACACTGTGACCTCTGCTGGGTGGCAGTAGCTCACACTGTGTCTGAACAGCCCCAGCACAGTTCTGATGGATGCCAATCGCAGAAGTGGGGCCCAGGTCTAACGCAGATGGCAGTGTGTAAGTACTAGAGTGTAGCACAGGGTGTATGAGGTAATCATTAGCTCCCTTTAGCCCAACAAAACCAGAAGAGTGATGATACGCAGAGAGAAAAGTGGTTGTAACATGCAAGCAGAGTAACACTAGAAGACATAAGTAAACTTAAAGATTTAATTAGTAATTAATTGTTTACTGATAACAGACAAAACTAATCACTTTCTGAAAATACATAATGGTACAAAGTATTTTGACTTACGTAAGGACATAATTGACACTCACTATGCAGTGAGGCCGTGATGAACGGCTGTTATGCACGATAGTCGCATAGCTCTGTACCCAAACCCATCCTCCATGCTTGGACAGGAGTCGATAGTACTTGGTTGTGACTTGGCCTTTCACCAACACTGCAAACACAAGTTCAAAAAAGCATTTCATATCGCTTGGACTTGTGATCACCCTCTGGAGAGATGTATTTGCAAGGCAGGAGCTTTTCTCCCTTCTTCCCCTCCTCTAAACCTCCTCTTCCTTCCCCCAAAATTTAAATAGCTCCCCTGTGGATGTCTGTCTCCTACCCCTTTACGCAGGTTCATAAGAGTACGTGACTGTTCACTAATAGTACTGCAAACTACTCTTTGTCTTCCTTCTCTTCCAGTTTACTTTGCTCTCTTAACTTACTTTCTTCTAAAACCTGAAATGGGCCTAAAAGAAGGCTGTGGAAGAACTATGTAATAAGTGATGTAATGACTGGGTGAGGGGTGCTGGTTTTAAGCTGATAGATTTAGGTTAGACATCAATAAAAACTCTTAAATCTGATGGTGGTGGATCACTGGAACAGGTTGCCTAGAGAGATGGTTGAGACTCCAGCTCTGGAGACATTCAATCAAGATCAGGCTGCTTGTTGCAGTGGGGTTGGATTTGATGACCTTTGGAGGTCCCTTCCAACCCGATCTATGATTCTGTAAAACCAGTTTCTAACCTTATAGTTGAAACGTAAAATTCAAGGCAGCAGAAGCATTTTGAAGCAGGCACAACTAGCTTGATTTTTTTTCCCCAGTACATTTGGAAGCACTGCCATCATTCATAGTTTGATAGATTTTGGTGTGTTTTATGCTGTGGAGCTTTTTCCTCCATAAGCCATGCTATTTGGTGCTTAAGCACACAAATAAAGACAAGAGCAAAGAGGTGAATTGGCTAGATGATAAATTTCACTAGAAATGTAATCCTCTACACGCCGGTTTGAATGATCTGTGAACAAAGATGTTTTGGCATAAGGCTGTTCTATGACAGGAGCTGTGCAGCATCTCTAATAGTTGAGTCTAGCCATAAACATTTCTGGTCCTGTGCCAGGCGCTTTTCTGATGATACACTGGAAGATAGATACTGCCCAGCCTTTCACGGATGACTCTACTCTTGCAGGATCCTGGAACATTCCTCTAGGAAACATCATCTTCTTTCTCTTCTTTACAGTCAGTTATTCATTTTAAATTGGGAACTAGGGGACTGACTTGCTACACAAACTATGTCCAAACCCAGCGATGAACAGCAGCAATTCCTTATACAACACATCAGGAAGAAATGGATTTACTGCTTGCAAGTGTGAGGCTTGTACTGGTCTGAACGTAGTAGCAAAGCTTATGCTAATTCTGCTTTCTCTCATTGTACAAACTTGGTGCAGAAGCAGATACGTAGTAAGAAAATTAAACAGCAGTCAGCTCTAGTAGAGCAAATGACCACTAGAAAACACATGGCCTTATACTTAGTATTTATAGAAGATTTCTCTGACAAGGAGAATATCAACATTAAACTGAGACCTGAGGAGTGCATCACCTTCGGGGGTTTGTTTATGATTTGGTGATTAACTATATGGCTATCAGGCATTGCTGGAGTTGGCTTCTTTTTGTTTCTTTGTTACTTGGGGGAGTAAGGGTTTGTAATTTCAGTAGGAAGCAGAGACCACAGTGATGTCAATAGCCCAATGTGTGACTGACAGAAGTAGAAGAGCGAGAGTTCTTGTTCTTGCTAAAAGGTTCTCTAAAGCCGTATCACGTAGCTCACCTCTCTGGACTGCTTAGTCCCCTATCCAGCTATGCATGTCACAGCATATTTAAACTTTACTTCAAACCCAGTTAATAGCTCTAAGAAAATAAAGCTCTTAAAAATGACTGCAGACAGGCTTCTCTAGACATGTCAGTTCTCTTTCAATTACAGGATAAGGTATCCATTTGCTTAGAAAATGACGCAGTGAAGAACATCTTGCACGCCAGACGTTTGAAAGATACAGGACATTCAAGCCCATCCTTGCCAACACCAAACCACTGCTATTTAGAGTTTGAAGTCTCGTTTAGATAGCAGCTCTTTGCCTCATACTTGCTGGTGTCTTCTGTCATGCCTACTGTTCTATATGAAATGGGGTGGAGGTGTGTGTAGGTACAGATAGTAAGGAACATCATAAGCAACGTGAGTCTAAGCGTGGGAGCAAGCCTACAAAATCTAAAGGCATGTGTAATCGTCCGGTGGAATATATCGCTCCAAGGCAACGCTTCTTGTAGAAGCTACTCAAAGATTCAGCCAAACAAGTCTGTTATAAAAGTATTTGTTAATAATCAGCCATAATTCCACACAATCACCATGTTTCTTCCTGTTCCACAATCTAGAAGAGCCAGTTCTAGGAAACAATTCTTGCAGCTTGGCCTAGGTCATCTAACAGGTAGGTTTTGTAATGCGGCGTAGACTTTCCAGAACAAAGTCTTTGTGCTTGTTTATTGGTTTTCCTTGAATTCAAACACCTCGCTACTCAGTCTTCCCAAACAGAAATTCACGCTGTAGCGGATCACTCACTCAAACAAAATTCTTCCGTGTGCTTTGGGACTAGGGTTGACTTTCCCTCAATGAGTTTTTAAAAGTCCTTGTTTTAGCTCTGCAGCTAAGACAGTGTTTTAAAAGATGTGAAAACCACGGAGGACTACAGGATTCAGCTTTCCTTCCTAATTATATGGATAAACCAATATTTCTCCTGGGAACAGGGAGCGCTCAGTGTATCCTGCATTTTTTAGCAATATGGGGAAAGTCTGACCTTGGCTGGGGAAGAGTAGCTGTGCTTCCGAAACAGTAACCGAGGTCAATTTCCATTTGGCTTTATGTTAAATTACCCTGTTTGCTGCTGATTGAGAAACCTCAGGAATAGGAATGAGGTAAATCCACTGCCAAGGCAAGCTCAGACTTCTTGGTGGCCTCTGTTGCAATCAAATGGGAAGGGTTCAGTGGCTTTTGCCTTGGATCTTAGATGTGCCATTTGTAACTGGGTGTTCCGTGTCTGCGTTTAGCAGGCCAGCTGAAAAAGGCACTGGGCTGCCTGGGCTGGTCCTTCTGGTCTGTCACAGCTGGCTATTTTAAAAGGCTCCATCAGGCTCACAGGCATGTGGCTGGGAGTTCCTAGGCTGCACTTAAGAGAAATACCACTAAGGGAAGTGGACTTCCTGGTTCCACACTTGCAGTGGTTGTTGTTTTAGCTTCCCTTGCGCACACAACCTGGCGCGTTACCGGTCTAGCTCTTCAGCAGCTGGGTCAGTGGATGATGCCCTAGCAGATCTACAGTTCTTTTACCCTCTTAAAAACTAGTTCAGCAATGCCATGAGCTTGGATGGCGGGGGAGAAGATGACTCAATGCTGCAGACAGGGTGTAAACTGTGTTCTGCCGTAAGATAAATTCTACAGATGCATAGGCTGACTTTCAGAAAGAAGCTAACCAGTTTGGTGATGGCATCAGCTGGGCCTGGGGCTTGACTTGCCAAGGCACAGAGATGAAACTCTTGTAAAAGTTCATGTGGGAAGAGCAATGATGTGGGGTGCATGCAAAGTCCTCCTCAGAGAGAGACAGTGGTACAAACGAAGTGGTTTCTCTGAGGCCATGCAAATGTTCTGCCCATACTGGAACTGAGGAATCTTTTGCCCGTGCTGGAACAGCTGCTCTATCCTGACTTACAGAACGCAAGATCCTTAGTCAGGGACCCGTGGCCACGTTTCCCTGGTTGCAGAGCAAACGCAGTGGATGTTGATGGTGCTACAGACATAAATAACCCTAGTTCCAATGTCAGAAGATTTGTCATAGGGGTTGGAAGCTAATGAAATGTTTAAAATGGGAAATGCTCTTTGCTGCTAGCACACCCTAAGTGCATATTCACGTGTACATCTTCTTCATAATCTGATGTACTTGTTGCAGCCCTTCTAACTTGTTCTCCTCACTGTTTCCTTTGTGTAGTGCCCTGTGATGCCTAACATAACACCTGCAGTTGGTTTAGGTTTAAGTTTGGCTTTTGGTTTTCTGTTTTGAGAAAGCAATTGGTTACCCGAGCGCAGGCTTGCCTTTTTGGGTGTGTGTGCCTTTCCATTTTATTCCTAATATCCTTATTAGGTGTAAGATGTTTCTCTCCAGATTTCTTCATCGGATGACACATAATCATCAGATTGCTTTATAGAATGGGATGTCAAACTTGCCAACCTTTTACCGTTCATGTTCCTAAGGCAGTTACTGATGGATGGTAAGGGAGTTATATAACAGTGCTCCCCACAGGCAGCCCGCACATTTTACATCTGTTTTAATAATTCCTCTAACTTGGTATTCTGACTGTGATTCTGCACTGTTCACACTGTTGCCCAAGCATCAACCATTGTTTTGTGCTTCTTGGCATTTATCTGCTTTGAAACTTTCAAGCCTTTCTGCACATATGTCTCACATTTTGATTCTGGTGTTCAACTTTAACTTATTTCTGTAGTTCAGATGTTATTCTGTTTGGTTGAGGGTTTTTCTTCTTGTGGGAGGAGGTGGTGGGATGTTAATTCAGTAAACATAATGTGTTCTTCCATTTAAAACTCCAGTTTTACAGTCATACATAGATCAACCCGGCAGCCAAAGTGCAGGTCTTCTACCCTGCACACAGAATTATCCATCACCCTGCTCTAAAATGGAAAGCTCTTTCCCAGAGACAGTTGTGGCTGTAGTGGGATCATCTCTACACTGGTTGACACAGGCATTTCAAATAGTCTCCTGAAAATAATGAATGGTATCTTGTACGGGTCAGCGGGCACATCCAGCTGCAGATGTTTACAGCATGTCTCCAACAGGATGATACCATGCACCCTGGTCATTCTAGTTTTAAATTTGCAATGGCTGGGGGAATTTAGTGGTGCTTTCCTAAATATTAACCTGCTGTAAAGACCAGTTTCTGCCTTCCCAGGTAGAGCATACGCTGCCACCAACAGAATTTGGCACTTAGAATTTCAACACTGTCTTGCCAAATAGTTACATCCTCCTTTCTATTCCCAGAAACAGGATGTGTTAAGGTGAAGAACCAACTCCTTTCATGTTCAGGAAGCCTAAGAGAAACACTTTACTGAGGCTGCTTTCAGCTCACAGGAGCAATCCAGAAAAAGAACTCATTGGCATTGGTTTTTGGATGTCATCTTTGCATCACATGGGCTGTGGCAGACTGAGCCAAAGCCAGAGTTCAGCTATTCCCTCAATTTGCTTCTCAAATTAATGTGCTACCGAACGAACTACTTCCCAAATCCAGATGTTTGAAGATATGATTAGTGTCTCTGTTGGCAGATGGGGAATTATTAAATGTGTAATTTTTCTTCCTGACGCACCACTCTCCAAACCTCATCCACATGCTATTAATGAACGTTCATCTAAGGACTTTTTGGGTTTGCATTCACTTCAAACACAGGGTGATTATTGCTAACATACTTCAGAGGAATGGGGAGCTGTTACATTCTTCCTTTAAAAACAGAGGCTGGTGGAGTTCAGATCTTCCCTTCTCTCTGACTCACTTGCTTTTTTTGTTGGTTTTTCTTTTCTTTCAAGAGTTCACCACCCACAAATTTTCAAATAAAAGCCTAGATCCTTTAAGTAGAAGAACAGCGTGAGTATCTAGCTTGTTTACAGAACTACTGGTTACTCCTTAGTGATAGCCAAGCACTTCTGAAACTCTAGCTCCAGACAAGATTTAAAAAGCTTTCTGTATTTGCCTGGTGTCTGCAGCTCTTCCCACTCTGCTTAGCCACTTTCAGTCTGGCATTATTTGTACTTACGCAGATGATGAGCGTATCGTAAGTGGAACACATCACAGCCATGAACGTGGTGGTAGAGGGTTTTTTCTATCAGATCTTGGGGCTCATATCCAGTTAATTCAGTCACCCTGGAAAAGGAAAATTCCATAATAAGCAGAATCTCTAGGAACATCCCGTTTCATGACCCTAACATTTGGTTGTGCCAGCAAATCAGGTGCCTAACAACTGCAGGAGAAAAAGTTTGCTTTGGAATCCCAATCCTTGTCTTTATAAGAAAGTACACGCTCTCAACCCAGCCAAAGCAAGGTGCAGCTACTCCCTGGCAAGCCTTACGCAGAGGAAGGAAAAGAGCCGGTTACCGATTTCCTCATCGGGCCTTTGCCGCTGCTGCGCGTGATCCTGTGCACAAAGACCCAGTTGAGGAGCCATTCACAAAACAATAAAACTACTCTTGTGGGCTGCTGACACATTTTCATTTGCTTTTGCAAATGTCTGAGTGCAACACGTGTGTCAGTCCATAGAAGCCGTGGTTGTGGTCTATAAATACATTCAGGCTAATGCCTCGCAGAAGAAGGAAGCAGGAGCTTACTCGAGTTAAGAACGTGGAAAGACAAGCAGCTATGCAGATCACAAGCTAAGGAAAGGAAGCTTGAAGCTAGGCTTCAGGAAAGCATCATCATGTGATGCAGGGTAGAATAAGGGAACACATTTGAAACCGTGCCATCTGTGCAAATGCTAAAGAAGCAGACTACCCTGGTCAGACTTACACCCACCGGGTCAGAGAGGAAGAGTCAAACTTCATGGCTTTTGTTTATTTAGCACTGTTGATTGTAAATAAAACCCTTGAAGTCCATTGTGCAGCTCAGCCATAATGCAGCTTGTTTACCTGGTGTTTCTGGGGATGCTCTATGCTTGCTGAGCTTTCTTTGCTCAAAGAGGACAGAACAGATGTACCGTGCAAAAGCAGGTCTGCATTAACAAGCTACAGTCCATTAGCAGGCAAGTCACTCTAGAGTAAAACTGTTCCTGCTGAGGAGCCTCTTCTGCAGCAGCAGACACATCTACATATTTTGATTCTAGGACTTCTATTTGTGACTGTAGACTGAAAGATTTATAGTGGTTGGGGTGCCTTAGATATGCTTTTGAAGGTTGTCTTCCAGTTTAGATTCATCCACAAAGAATCCAGTTCACATACCTAAGGCATCTTCATGACATGAAGTAGTGAACAATGCATGTGGGTGAGCCTGGACTTACACACTCATGGGGTTCCACAGTGTCAGAGAATGATGGATATTCATGGGATTGAATACGATGGTCTGAGACAACATGTGTCATTGGGGCTTGCAGAGAGGGTAAAGTTCTGTGCCTTGTTTTTTCCTTTTGTAACTATAGTATTGTGCATCATGTTCTCTTCTACTCAAATGCTAAGCATTCATGTAGACCCCACAGAGACTGGGGACTTTACATTCCACTTTAGACAGAGCACTGGTGAGTGGGATTCTTCAGAAGGAAATCGGAAAAGAACCCAACCAGTAACAATGCCTTTGCATTCTCTTATTATAAATACAGGACAAATACATCCATCGCTCCCCTAGTTATTCCTTCATCTGGGAATCTCTTGCAGGCCTTCGCCTCGCTCAGTGGCTGCCAGTGTGGAGCGAGCCCACATGCTCTCTTTCTGTAGGAGGGTATGTGCCTATATGTTTGTTTCTCTGGTGCATGGTGCACTACACCCCCTGGCTTAGAATTACATAGGGGCTCAAATTCTTACTGGAGCCTATCAACATTGTCAAATAGTGGCGACAGGTCCTGTTCAGGTTCCAGTGCTCTTCTGACTTCAGTGCAACTAACACAAGGGGTGCAGTTTCATCCTGCTCACTTAATTGGTGAGTACAGAAACAGCTGATCCAAGAAAACAGCCCAAGTGCCACAAATCAAGGCCAGCTGTTCGTTTTACTGGAGGTACAGCCTCAGTTTGAAGCTGGTTTTCCCATGGAGCAAAAAACCCCCCTTGTTAACAATGAAGAGCATCCCCCAACTTTTGCAAAGATTGCATCTGGAAATAAAACTCAGCTGCTTGACATCCGTAACACAGAAGCAACCCCTCAATAAGCTGCTGTAGGAAGCCTGGGCATGTGTCAGAGCACACAGAAAGAGCACGCAGAGCTTGCCCCAATGATCGCTTCTTCCCTCTAGAACTCTTTACAGCAGTTGTAAACTCTGTAGCTACAAAGGCATAGACTGCACCATGAAAACCAGGAGCAGCAGATCACTTTGGAGGAGGTAACTGTATGCTTTTATCTATTGACCTTGACAAACAAACTCGTGCTGTCTTACGCTGCATTGAGTGTCTAGAAAGGCTCTTTTAACTGCTCCTTCCTATGACTTTCATACCAGCCTGTCTGCTGTGACTGTTACCTCTGAAGGTCTGCAAGAGTTTTGCCTTGTATGGGTACCAGAAGCAAGCCTGAAAGCAGTTTTGTCTTATTCCTAGTACGTCCCTGCTCTGAGCAAATATAATTCAGTTTGCTCAGCTGGGAGACCAGAGGGCTTTGGTAATACTTAATACCCCTGATTGTCCTGTATGTGGACGACACCCATCTGCTCTTTAGGTAAACACAGCTATGCAACAGTACTGGTTCTATCTATGCTGCTGTCAACACCTCTGGTTGTACTGTGTCTTTGAAGACACTCATGTCTCCAGGCAATTCCTCCTAGGCACTTAATTTCCTTTTTTCCACATGCAAAGACATGTCGCTAAACCCCTTGTGCTTCTCTGTAGCTTTTGCACTAAGTAAAGCATGCAAAAAGGAAAAAAAGAGAGAAGAAAAGAAAAAGGAAGGATTCCAGAAACAACTAGTTCTTTGTATTTTAGGGGCTGGTGGCCCACTATCTCATTGGCTCAGCATGGAGGAAGAAAAGCATGTCCTTGCATGGGTGACCTGCTGGGCAAAGCTTCCCCACTGTCTTGGATGTCGACACATGACTATAATTTCTGCTTCTTGTAAATGCAGCATGCCAGGGATATGACAGAGTATGGGACATACTGCTCCACATGCAGAGATTTCAGAAGAATTATCATCTTGTCGATAGTCAAATCTGTTCTATCATCCAGGAATTGGGGTTTTCCCCTCGAGGTGTCTCCAACTGCCCTGTACAAAGTGCCATTGTGCACTAAAAGGTACTGTTTTCAAAAGGACGGAAAGGAATCGTTTCACAGCTCCCTCAGCTCTGGTTTTGTGCTCTTTGCTTAGCTGGTTTGTCAGGTATATCAGATGAGAGTGGAGGAAGGGCTCTTTCCTCAGCAACAGCCATGTTCCCAGATTTTGTTTGGGAAGGCTGTGTTCTCATGTAGTAGCCAGCTGAATTCATTTTCACTCCAACAGCCCCATTAGGAGGATTGGTTTCACTGTTAAAGCATTACACCAAGGTACAGAAGACTGTGTTTTCTTACCACTCTGTCCAAAGCTTTCTGAATGACCCCAGCAAGACATTTGATCTCAGTGTTTCTGTTGTGTTTTGGTTTTTTCTAAATGATGGATAATGGTACACACTTACCCCTTCTGGTGTTAAAATGTATGTCACAGAATCACAGAATTATTGAGGCTGGAAAAGGCCTCGATCAAGGCCAGCCCATGATCTGGCATCACCACATCAGCTAGACCAGGATGCTAAATGTCACATACAGCCTTTTCTGAAACACCTCCAGGGATGGGGACTCCAACACCTCCCTGGGCAGTCCATTGCAGTTCCTGATCACCCTTTCCATGAGGAAGGGCTTCCTAACATCCAACCTAACCTTCTTCTGGCACAGCTTCAGGCCCTGCCCTCTCGTCNCATTCAATCTCTTTCTTGATGAAAGGAGCCCAGAACTGCCCCCAATACTTCAGCTGAAGCCTCACCAGTTCCCAGTACAGGGGGAGAATTACATCCTTAGTCTTGCTGGCCACACTATTGCTGATACAGGCCAGGATGCCATTGGTCTTTTGGGCCACCTGGGCACACTGCTGGCTCATATTCAGACAGCTGTCAACCAATACTCCCAGACCCCTCTCTGCCAGGCTGCTCTCCAGGCACTCATCCCCCAGTCTTTACCTCTGCTGGAGGTTATTGTGGCCAAAGTGTAGGACCCTGCACTTGGCCCTGTTAAACCTCATCCCATTTACCATGTCCTTTAAGGTAAAGAACTACTACAGCTGATCTGCCAGCCTCTCACAGCAAGAAGACTTTAGTTGACTCTCTTCGGTTGAAACTCTAAGGAACTATAGGTTAAATTTCACAGACTCTTACAAATCGGCATCCAAGACAAAGGATGCTCTATCCTGCTACCTGAAGGGCTTTCAAGATCCACATAGGATTTATTTTGCTTTCTTTTTTTGTGGATGTTTAGATGATTTGGAAACTACCACAGCTTACAGAGAGCACATAGCTTTGAAAACATTTTATGCTATAAATGAAATAGCTGCTTACCTGGAATCTAGGAATATTAATTTTAAGTCCAAACTTGCTCTGAACATAAACATGTTACTGTGAAGCTTGATCTCAGTGATTGCACTGGGAGGTAAAGATTGACCGACAGCCACCAGCCCAACGATTTGGTAACAGGAATCATACAAAGACATATCTAGCATGTACTGCCGTATCTTCAGATAGCCACTGCAATGGATCACCTGGCATGAGAAGAAAACACACTCAATATCTGATGGCAATGGAAGAGGCTGTAAGTCAGCTGAGCACCCAGTTCCCTTTTGGTTATAAAGCAATACACGGTGTAACGGTGAAAGACTATGTAGTCTGTTAAGGCTTCAGACGTGGTGAATTTATAAACAGAGAAAATGCAGTAAATGCCTTTTTTGTGTTTACTGATGACAAGATTAATCCAGCATCAAAGCACATGCTCCCTGGAGACTATCTAGACTGCTCTCTAGTTGAATTCCCTTTGATATAGATTTCTTCTAGATACAGTCAGAATTAACCAGAATAGAAGTCACTTCTTGTAATAGAAGTGACTAAGTTCTTCTTTGAATAGAAATCACTTATTAAAATGACTCTCATGCACACAGAGGTGTATACCAACATTTACATTTCACTGAGTTATTATTCTGATGAGAAACAGACACTTTAAAAACCCAGTGAAGATCAATTCCTGACATTTATAAAGATTAACTGCTGTGTATATAAACACACTAAACCAGATCCTTACGTTCTCCAGTCGAGTTCAGATGACATGTTTTTGACATGTGACCAAGTGCAAAGTCATGAGATCAGATTCCTGAATCCCCACACACAACTCCTAATCACAGGAGTTAATTGAAACAATGAAGTGTTAGATCTGTAAAAATTCTCGACGTCTTCTAACGAGGAGGGAAATTGTAAACTGGGGACTATTCCAGAACATGAGACTTATTTAATGTAGTGGTGGTATTTAGAAATCATTTGTCTTCTGCCAGTTTTCTAGTCCAAACAGCAGTCGTGCTACACATCCTTCAGCTAAATCTCTGTATTTGTTTAACTGCGTTCAATGGAAAGGAATTTATTGCCACTGCATTTAGTATTCCTGACCAACTCACTAAGTAGTCATCTGTAAATAGGCTCCTGCTGCACAACCTTCCTTCCTCCTCTCCAATCACCGAGTGGTTAGTACGTTCAGCAAAAGTACAGTCACAAGGAAAGCTCGTTTAAGATGTCTCTGCAGAGCCTACTAATTCCCATGCTATTTGCTTCATGAGTTTTTTCTCGTGGGTTTTTTCTCATGAAGCACTTCAACGAATCAGGAGATATTGTCCAAATTCATTCTGTCAGGCAAAGGGAGTAAATTTCGGCCAACATCTCTAAAAATGAACACTTCCTTAAATGTCTCACCACGTAAACTTTTAAGAGCGAGCAAAAGAGAAAAGGTGACTTCTCAGTTTAACAGTCATAAACAGGGTAAAAGACCCCCCACAGAGATCCTACCACTGCAAGCTCTGCTCTTTTACTCAAATGACTTCAGTTCTGGGAGAGAATCATTTCTACTGGGAAGCAGCTGAGCGAACAGGGGTCCATGTAATGAAGACTTCTCAGTCTGACCAGGTAGTAGCAGTGTAAACAGACAGATATATGTCTGGAACTCGAACACGATCCTTAAAAGAGTTCTGCATCTCTTGCATGCCGCTCTTTTTGGTTTTGCATAACTCAAACAAGGCAAAGCCTTATCAAACTGGTGATGTACCATCCCCTCCCAGTGCTTAAGTGACAGAATTATACTATGGAGCTCAAAAAGCAGCAAGTACATGCTGTGCATCTCAAAATAATAACTACCTGAATGGCAGAGGTTATTAGAAAATCTCAGCATTTGCTGTGACTCTTGATTTCATACAATAAATGAAAAATTAATACACATCATAAGATTTCTAAACAGACTGCGTGGTTTAATGACATCCAGCCCTGAGTTGATAATTGTTTAGCTATCATTACTGTCTCTTTAATGTTGAGGTAATTCTGGTGAGACAACTTGTTCAGCTGGGTGACTGCTCAGCTGGGAGACCGCTCAGCTGGAGCATGGTAACACCAAGGCAGAAGGACGTGGGAAGACTTTCATGCTCCTTTGTCTGTGTTCCTGCCTCAACTACCTCCAGCTCCATAGGAAAATAAGACCTAGCCCTATGCTCTCATTGTCCCTCGATAGCTGTGCTCCAGCCAGTTCCCCAACCTGGAAGATGAGGGATCAGGATGGGGGAATGTGCCATAAAGTGAACTGCAGCTCACTGTGAGAAAGCCTAGACTTGTGCTACTAAGGGGATCTGAAAGGAGCAGTGGCAGTTTTTGCATCTGTTCTGATTCTTTCCATCACAGACTTTGCTTTTAGCTACACATGCATCCAAACCCAAACCTCTAAATAAATAAACTCGCCACTTACTGAATACTTGGGAGGACTAGTTAGGGGAAAGAAACAGCCTGTATACATTACCTTGTAGCCACTGCACGTCAATCCTGCATTCCTCTTGGCTAGGACACACTTCATTCTCAGGAAAAATGATCTTTCAATTTCATATTCTGAAAACATAAACCACAGTGCTTATTTATTACTGAAGGGTTCAAAACTGTCCATAACATTGCCTTTCCTGATGTTACAAATGTGTTTATGTCTCAGCCTTAGGCAGCAATAGAAGTCAGACAGTCTGCTTTTCCACTCAATCTCAGCCCTCAGGATTTATTTCACCTTAATGTTAGGATTTCCTGTGAAAGTTGGACAAGCTAACCTGACTAATTTCTGTCTTTACTGCTCTTTACAAGGCAATCCCCTTGTTTCTGAGCAGCTAGATACCAGTCCATATTAGTGAAACGAAGGAAACAAGTTCTTTGGAACGTAGGTAAATGAGCCACAGTATCACAGAATGTCAGGGATTGGAAGGGACCTCGAAAGATCATCCAGTCCAGTCCCCCTGCCACAGCAGGATCCCCTAGATCAAGTCACACAGGAACATGTCCAGGTGGGTTTTAAATGACTCCAGAAAACAACCTTCCTGGGCAGATGAAGATGCTCTCCAAAACAGCATCAGCATGGGAAACAGGTTTGTTTTGTAATAGTTGGGGTTTGTGTAGCTAGTTGTGCCCACACTGGTGAACTTCTGGCTTCCATATGCAACATTAATGCCTGTTCTGCTGGCTTTCAAAACCATCTTAGTAGCTAAATTTAAAAGAAATATCTTCATGGATATTCCAGAAATGGTTAAAAGAGAAATGTAGCTTAGGTACACAAACATTGTCTGCTAAGAAAAGGTTTCTGTTGCCTTTGTTGTTAATTATTCTCAATAGCAGGGCAGACATCAGTTCTATTTTTTAATGGAAGTTGCAGTTTGGCAGAGCACAAACTGTATTGAGAAAAGACAACTCATTTGAGCGAATGGGAAAATAAGGGAAGCAGAGGGTTTTCCGATTTACTGCAATGAGCATTATCTCCTGACTCACCGCAGGGTTTGTTCCAAAGTCTACTATAATTGCTTGGGCTCTAGCTTTAATTTGATGTAACTGTTGGATTGTTTTCCCAAAGATACAACAGCAGAATAAAGATTTAGAGACGAGGTGAAAGAAATGCAGTGTGTAGTGGATCTCAACTAGAGTCAGTCTTCTTAGATATTTCAGTCTTCCATTTATCTTCTGTGTGCAAATTACATCCGTATGGGGGGGGAATAGACCCTTAAATGAACTGGCACATCTCCTGTAGAGTTTTAAATACAAACGTATGCAGTTTGGTGGGAGGAAGCCGTAGAGTACAGATTACTGTTGCTGAAGCATGAACTCATGAGTAAAGAATTCATCTGGGAGTCAGGAACGTGGGTACAATTCATGGTTTCAATACAGATGTTCTGTGTGACATAACACTAACGCATGATCTCTTTCTGCCGCTGTCCCACGCTCACAAAAGAAAGGTAACTTTCTTCCTTCAAGGAAACCAGGAAGAAAAATAATTAATGCCTGATAATGAGGATACGAAGACCGCTTTTGGACATGGAAGGAGCTTGCAATTTTAAAGGTTTACATCACGCTGTAAAGGGAGAGGATTAGTAGAATTGGACGCTTCTGAAATGTCCTGCCATGAGACCTAAAATAGTCTCTTTCAGTAACAGTCTCCTTCCATGAGACCTAAAATAGTCTCTTTCAGTAACAATCTCCTTCCAGGCACCTTATCTGTTACCGTTCTGTTTGCTGCTTCCTTCATTGTGCAATGTTACTGCAGAAACAGTGAGCTTCACTATTCTACCAGGAGTAAGTTACGGTGCAGTGTGTACTTCAGGTGTCTCTATCACGGGAATAGTACCCAGCCCTATAGGATAACATTTCTCCTTTATTATTTAAATTATGCCATTATTTCACTATTGAAGAAGAGGTCTTGTCTTCTTGATTTCATGATGGTAGGCTGGAAGCAAGACATTCTCCTACAACACCAGTTCTCATAACTAGCTACAAGCTCTCTAGAAAACCAGAGAGGTGATTAAAATGCTTCATTTTAATGAAAAATGGGGGCAAAATGTATGGTATAGAAGGACAGAGTAAAGAGGTTCCACATAAACATACAAGAAAACTTCTTTACTGTGAGAGTGACAGAGCCCTGGCACAGTCTGCAGAAAGGTTGTGGAGTCTCCTTCTTTGGGGACATTCAAGACCACCTGGATGTGTTCCTCTGTGACCTACTGTAGGTGATCCTGCTCTGGCAGGAGGATTGGACTAGATGATCTTTTGAGGTCCATTACAACCACTAACATTCTGGGATCCTGTGAGAGATAGAGTTGCACCCCAGTGCTAAGTACTATTGAGGGAAGAGTGGTAGAACTGTAATTCAGTAGTAGCTGAATGTGATTTGTGAGACTAAGGAATAATAATCAGTAGCTTTGTCCTTGTGCATAATCAAGTGAAAAATATATAATTCAATCATGTAATTCAATAATGAGGCAATTATTATTAATAATTGAATCATTAGGGTTTAAGTAGTGTGTGCAGAATCAAAAACCACTAGTCTCTTAAATCAGTTACATCTCATAGTTGATGTAGGAGGGAAGAGATACCCATGAAGTAACTGGGAACTCACCTGTGAGCTTCCAGTTCTGAGGCCTGAGCTAGCTGAATTAAGATGTCTTAAGCAAGCGAAGGAGGGACGGTCCATGTGGCCAAGCAGAATCTAAGCCCTGAGTTACATATTGCCTTTTTACCTGAAGAGACCAGACTGATGTACAGGTGACAATAAGCCTCCACCTCCTGCATCTATCAAGAATGACTGTGTTTGTGTGGGGGTCCTGTGTTACCCTGAGACTTTTTAGGGTGGAAAGAGCAAAATGTGTCTAAATAAGGAAGGTACTAGCTGTTCCTGGGTGCTCGGACATTTTGTAATACAGCACATCCCAGAGCACAGCTGGATGCAGAGTGCCAGAGCACTTCTAACAGGCCAGCTGAGAGTGTTACCTAGCTGGTCAAGGTCAATGGTTTATCAAGGTGCCCAGTGAATAGAGTGCAGGTGCTACAAGGCATTTGTCATCTTTGCAGGATTGGAGCTGAAGAACACAAAAGCTACCACAGAGAAATGAGAGTGAGTATAATATCAACTAGAAAGCTTTGCACAAAAGCAGGACCAGACCACACGTATTGTCCATGCTTGTGTGAGAGCTGTAAAGAGTGTATGTGGTGCCTGTAAAAGCACTGTTCTGCTGTCCCCATCACAGGTTGGCTCTGTGTACATGTGTGTTTATGCACACCTACTGGGAATAAAACCACAGAACCCCAGAATCATAGAATCATCACGGTTGGAAAAGACCTTCAACATCATTAAGTCCAACTGTCTGCCCTACGACCCATAACCACTACCCCATCTCCTGAAACGCCATGCCTACCTGTTTTTTGAACACCTCCAGGGATGGTGCCTCCACCCCTGCCCTGGGCAGCCTGTTCCAATGTCTCACCACTCTTCCTGTGCAATTGTTTTTCCAAACATCCAATCTGAACCTTCCCTGGCACAACTTGGCCTCATTTCCTCTTTTCCAGACCTCATCATCAAGATATTGCAAAATATAAAGGAACAGTAAGACCAAAACCCTCCCATAAAGAACTTGAATAATAACTTTAATAAAGAACTTAATTAAAGCCAGTGAACAGTGTGGATTACTGCTCAGATTAACTGACATCTTTGCCAGTGTGATGTCCCAATGTCTTGGAAGTAGCAGAAGAAGGTAGCAAAGCAAAACAGAACTAAATTTGTAATTGTAAAGCTGACTGAAAAATAAAGAACCCTGTTACACTGCAGGATACTAACACATCCATCAATATGATGGACAACTTCAAATACCACGTCCAGGCTGTACCTGATGCAATTAAGATGGTCTCCTCTGATGATGAGAATGTCTAAAGGAAATGAGGAACTTAAACATTTAGCAAGCAAAGAGGAGATGCTGACTATTCAAATAGGAAAAATCAGATGAGCTGTGAGAATGATTGCTAATGCACCCTGTCCTGCTGCAAAGGTTGATCACCAAATTGTGAGGTGATAGTAGGTATGAAAGCTCGGTCATACAGCAGGAAAAAAGCCTGTAGCATGAATAGCCAACACCTGCTGTAAGAGTGGAATGACTGGAGATGTCCAGGGATGTAGCAGAGATCTCAAATTAGGGAAGACAGAAACCCCGTACATTTAAATAAGCCCTCCAGGCTAAGAGATGAATATAACCAGTTATTCATAAGAGCTAAATGATTTTAACAATCAGAACTTTGGGAAAACTGCAATAATATAACACCATAAAGTCTTTGGCCTGGCAATGCAATTATTGGTATCACTAGTGTTCCTTCAAGTCAACATGTAAGCACAGCACATATACATAGCAGAAAGAATCTCAGGTATCAAGGAGGTAAAAGAAGTCTGAAACAAGGAAGAAATCAAGGCTTTCAGCCCTTAAGTAGTATATAGGCTGATAGAACTGTGAGTTAAGCACATACCCATGATACTTAAAAGAGACAATAATGAATGGTAAAATGTTATGACTGAAGGAATGTAGGTTCCTTCAATAATAATAAGCAATGCAGGAAAACAGCCTTCTCAATTATTATAGAACATCCATTCCATCTTACAGACAAACCTTAACCAATGCATTTAATTATTATGAAATGCTAAATACATAAATGCATGTTAACAACACCTTTCCTTTAAGTGTTGAGAAAAATCTATGTCTGCAGAGAAAAGATGAAATGAACAGGTTGCAAACACCAGGTAGTCAAAGATGAGAAACAAACTGCTACCGAATAGACTAAAAAATCTTCTGGAGAAGTTCCAGCTGAATTAAAAAAACACCCTCCCAAAAAAACTCCATATTAATAACCATCTTTATTCATTTTTGTCTTCCATATTTAATAGAAGACAGATTAATCCATTCAAACCCTATTGATAACCTCTCAGCTTTGGTTTTGAGATTTTTTTTTTCAGTT
>VZRI01002947.1:0-35500 GCA_013397515.1 Upupa epops
CTTCCCAAACCAAGACAAGATGCTGCACTGATTTTAGTAACAGCAGAGTTTTTAAAATTACCTTCCGATTCTGAGTTGCATGGATGAGCACAGAACTTCTGGACCAACTTAGGCAATAAAAAAAGTAAGCTTGCAGAAGGTGGAAGTGAATACAGGTAGCCTGGGTGGAATATAGAGGAAATGTCTGTGCAGCGAGGGATCAGTTTATGTAACCCAAATGGAGGTAGAATTAAATTTGGCTACGGACACAAAGGGCAGTGGTAGAAGCTTCTATAGTTGTATTACTGAAAAAAAGAAAACTAGGGATAATGTGGGACCCCTTCCAAAAGGAAAGAAGCAACCTGTCTAGTCAAGATATGGAGAAGGCTTATGCCCTAAGATTCACCAGAACACAATCAAAGCATGCTGCCCTAGCCACAGAAGGCTGGCACAATGAGCAGAAAGTATTACCTTTGATAGGGGCAGATCAAGTTTGCAACTATATGAAGAACCTAAAGATTCATGAGTCCGTGAGAACTGTTGAGATACATCCATGGGTCCTGAGGGAACTGGTGAACGAAGTTGCTAAGCCATTATCCAACCTATTTGATAAATCACTGTAGTCTGATGAAGTTTCCACTGACTATATACATAACACTCATGTTTAAAAAGGAAAATAAGATGACCCTAGGAACCATAGGCCAGTTAGTCTCACTTTTATTCCTGGTAAGCTCATGGAAAATAAGGAGGTGATTTGTGACCACCAACAGTAAGGGAACAGTGTGTCTGAAATCTAGTGGCATTCTACTACAGGGTTACAACATTGGTGATTAAGGGTTGAGCGAATGATGTCATCTATCTGGAACTTGTGCAAGGCGTTTGATACTGCCCCACATGACATCCTTGTTTCTAAAGTAGAGAGACATGGTTTTGACAGATGGACAATTTGTTGGATAAATTGGCTGGACACTCACAGTGAAAGAGCTGTGATCAATGACTCTATGTCCAAATGGAGATCAGTTACAAGTGGTGTTCCTCAGGGCTGTTTTGTACCCAATGTTATTTAGCATCCTTCTCAATGATCAGTGGCATGGACAACAACGTTGATTTCACGCTCAGCAGGTTTGCCAATGACACTAGGCTGTGTGGTGTATTGACATACTGGAGGGAAAGATATCATCTAGAGGGACCTTGACAAGCTTTAAAACTAAGCCGGTGTAAATCACATGAGGTTCCACGGGGCCAAGAGCAAGGTTCTAAATCTGGGTTGGGGCAATCCCAAGCACAAATACTTGCCAGGTGGTGAATAAATTGAGAGCAGTCCTGCAGAAGACTTGGGTCTGTTGGAAGATAAGAAGCTCAACATGAGTCAGCAATGTGTGAATGCAGTGAAGAAGACCAACCATTTCCATTTCCTCCACCAAAAAGATCTGTGGCCAGCAGGTCAAGGAAAGAGATTCTTCCCCTCTGCTCTGCTCTTGTGAGACCTCACCTGGCATACTGAATTTAGTTCTGTAGTCCTGTGGTGTATAGTACTTTACACTTCACTCATAAAGAGAAGTAACAATATGTTTATTGATGACAGTAAAGTGACTTTTAAATAAGATTAGATGGTGAGGTACACCAGATTGTTTACTGCTTGGAGGATAGGGTCACACAAAGCTGTCAGGAGAACCTCCCATTAAAAAAGTTATATGTGTACTATTAATCTTAAATATTGCCTTAATGAAACTTCTAAGTTTTGCTTGCTATTTGTCACTTATTGAGGATCTGTTGAGTCAAGGAATCTCTCAATCTCAAGGAGCATCCTCAACAGGCATCGCTGTCCAAGTGGAGATCCTGGTGTGCAGCCAGGCTGCCATGCAGGAGTGCTCACTATTTATAAGCTGCCCACTATTTATAAGAGGCGAGTTGTATTTGCATACCAAACTTGAGCACTTGTGCTTATAGTTCATGTTTAACTGTTACCTGCTTCCCTTGAGTCTGTATTGAGCAGGACGCTACCATTACATCCAGAGGCATCATCATGGCATCATTAGGTCAGCAGCAGAGTACAAGAGAAAAGGATCATGTTGGTAGCAGGTGAAGCACACCATCACAAGTCACCATTATAAGAAGAACATGGAGCTTCACGAGTTGTTGAATATGTAGGAGGGTCACAAGAATGATCAGGGAGTTGGATCACCTCTCCTATGAAGACAGGCTAAGGCAATTGAGGCAATTCAGTCTTGATAAGAGGAAGCTCTGGTGGAATCTAGCAGCAGCTTTCCAGTACCTCAAGGGGGGCTACAGGTAAGTTGAAGAGGGATTTTTTTATAAAGAACTCTATTGGTATGACAAAGGGGAGTGGTTTCAAGCTAAAAGAGGGTAGATTTAGATTGGATCTTAGGAAGAAATTCCACATCATGAGGGTGGTGAAGCACCGGAACAGGTTGCCCAGATAGATTGTGGATGTTTGCTCCATTGATATGTCTAAGGCCAGGCTGGATGGGGCTCTGGGAAACCTGGTCTAGTGAAAGGTGGCCCTGTCTGTGGCAGGTGGGTTGGAACTAGGTAATCTTCAGGACAGTAAAGAAAGGAATGCTCAGCAAGGTTGAAACCCTTTACGTCAGAAAGCTGACTTCGGCCTCTTCAGAAACATCTTTTGTGGGGTACCATGGGACAAAGTCCTGAAGGGACTGGGGGCCGAGGAAATATTTGTGACTTTCAAGGATTGTCTCCTCCAAGCTCACAAGCACTGCATCACTAAAAAGAAGTAATCAGGCAAGAATGTCAGGAGACCTATATGATTGAAAAGGAGCTGCAGGTTAAAATCAAATACAAGTGAGGAACCTACAAAGGGTGGCAGCAAGGACAGGTAGCTTGGGATGAATACAAGGAAGTTATAAATGAAAACAGAAACAAGGTTAGGAAAGCTAAAGCCCTGATAGAATTAAATTGGGCCAAGGACATCAATAACAACAGAAAAAGATTCTAGAGTTATATAAGAGAAAAATGGAAACAGAGAATGTGGGTCCTCTCCAGAAAGATACAGGTGAGCTTCTTTCCAAAGGCTGAAGTGAGCAAGCTGAGGAGGTGTGGGATGGAAGAGCAGACAGTGAGGTGGGTTAGGAACTGGTTGCAGGATAGAGTTCAGAGGGTGGTGATCAATGGTGCCAGCTCCAGCTGGAGAGCTGTGACTAGTGGTGTCCCTCAGGGATCGGTGCTGGGACCGGTCTTGTTCAACATCTTCATCAATGACATTGATGAGGGCACAGAGTGTCTACTCAGCAAGTTTGCCGACGACACCAAGCTAGGAGGTCTGGCTGATACGTCTGAGGGCTGTGCTGCCATCCAGAGAGACCTGGACAGACTGGAGAGCTGGGCACAGAGAAACCAGATGAGGTTCAACAGGGACAAGTGCAGAGTCCTGCATATGGGGAGGAATAACAAACTCCACCAGTACAGGCTGGGAGGTGATCTACTGGAGAGCAGTCCTGTGGAGAGGGNGGCCCCCCAGTTTAGGAGGGACAAGGATCTATTGGAGAGGGTCCAGCGGAGGGCTACGAGGATGATTAGGGGACAGGAGGGCATGGCTTATGAAGAGAGGCTGAGGGACTTGGGGCTTTTTAGTCTGGAGAAGAGAAGACTTAGGGGAGATTTGATAAATGTTTATAAGTACCTGAAGGCTGGCCAGGAGGGAGGGGACAGGCTCTTTTCACTTGCTCCCTGTGATAGGACAAGGAGCAATGGGTGTAAGTTGCAGCAGAGGAGGTTCCGCCTCAACACAAGGGGGAACTTCTTTGCTGTGAGGGTCACAGAGCACTGGAACAGACTCCCCAGGGAGGTCGTGGAGTCTCCTTCTCTGGGGACTTTCAAGGCCCGCCTGGATGCTTTCCTCTGTGATCTGTGTTAGATAGTTTTGTCCTGCTCCGGCAGGGGGGTTGGACTCGATGATCTCTTGGGTCCCTTCCAACCACCTAACATCCTATGATCCTATGATCCTATGATCCTATGAAGTACTCAATGACATTTTCGCTTTAGACTTCATTGGTAACCACTTGAGCCTCAGCACCCAAGTAACAGAGGGCAATAGCTGGGTCTGGCAGAGTGAAGAAAAACCCTGTCTGGTAACACCTAGAGAACTTGAAGATGTCCATGGTAGCTGATGAGACATATCTTGACAGAACAGGTGGCTGAAGTTACTAGATCACTAACCATCATATTTGAAAAATCATGGCAGTCTGGTGAATTTCCCACAGATTAGAACATGGCAATAAGATTGGATAGCAGGAAAGTAAATTAGCTAAGTAATGTAAGGGGGGCTTCACACAGGGCTAATACTGATTGTATTTTATTTAATTATGTAGGTCTTGAGAAAGGGTGGCTGTAAGAGTTAGAGTCACTGTGACTGAGGCACTAGGGAGAAAGAAGGTATATATAGTTATTTTTCTAAATTAAGTCTTGTTTGTATTGTCACATGTTCATGAGTAACAAGAAAAACAAGAGCAGTTTGCAAGGAGCTCTGAACCCTGCCATGCTTAGAGAGCAGATTTCTTTCTGCTTTATTTTTTGTTTGCATCAAATGTATTTTCCAGGTATTTCTTTTTCGTCACAGTCAGAAACCAACCCCATCAGAGTCTAGATTTTTAACTTGGACAGTTACTCCACAGAGGCTATGTGGATACATGTTAGATCCAATGTCCGTATCACTGTGCAATGTATTACTTGTGACAGAAGTCATAAGACAATGCTTTCATTAATAAATGGCTAATTGGCCTGGAATTGAATTGAAAACTTGGTTGAAATTGGACAGAAAAGATATGTATTCTTAGAGAAAAACACACTTGCAGAAGAAATAAATGTATAGCTCTTTTGATACATATAAGGGTACTGTTTCAATAACCTTAAGAAGGCTTGAACCCAAACCAAAATACGGTACATATTCTCATGGATGCAAAGACTGCTAAATAAATTGGAGACTAGTTTTATTTGCTATGTCTTGAAATAATAATTTTTGGTGACTCTGCTTCCAGCATCCATTTTCAATCTGTGGAATTTGTCATTATTCTAGTACCAAAAATTGTTAATGTGAAAGCATATTTCCCAGACATATATGAAACAAAGCACCTATCCCTGAGGAAAGTGAGGGAACTCCCAATGAATACCATATGCAAAAAATAAAAATAAAAATAAATCCCTATAGAACCAGTGAGTCTTTCTGTTTTAGTACCAGTGAAATGACCTGCCATACCACATCACTGAAGGCAAAATGAGTAAAACGGCATCATCTCTACTAGTTACCACTTGCAGAAAAAAATCCTCTAAGAATATTGAACGCTACTTCGAAATGCTATCATGATTGGAGCTGTGCATATAACTTTGTGTATTGCAGCCATGTCTCACTGATTGGTTCACTGCTTGCTTACATTTTGGATACTTCTTCTTTCAGATGCCCTTTTTTCTTGCAGTGTCATAAAGCATGACAATGCATTCAGGCCATGTCTTCCATTTTGGGAAGTTCAGATAGAAAAATTTGTGTTGAACACATGAAAGCTAACATAGAAAAGATTTACCATCTTTTTCTAGTCTTTTGTGTCATGTCTGGTATGAATAATTTTACTTTCCTATATGTAGGTGAAGAAATTTTGTACTAAGGAGGTGTGTTATGTTTTCTCATGTCATTGCTCCTAGTTCAACCCAAATACACTCCAAGGATTTGGTTTAAGATGGATCTCCTTTTACTGATAACACATTGTAGTAGATATAGAAAGGTCAATATAATGGATAAAATGCAAACTCACAGTCTTTCAAAGGCTATATGGTGATCTAGCTGCATTGTAGAGCTGAGTGATACCACAATAGAAGGAAGGGGTAGGCTGCTCACAACAAAACAGTGAGGAGAGCAGTAGAGAATGTCACCCAGATACCAATGTTTATCTGTTAAACTGATGTTTTCCTCAAGGGTGTGCTTTTGATAATTCAAAAAATACCTGGATTAGAATCAAGGTGTCAGGGTGTGTAGCAATGAGCACTGGCATGTGACATGAAAGACATAGGTTTAGGCTGTGTCCTTGTTTAGACCATATCAGAATTTGAAAAGCTGAAAGATTGCAAGTCTTGTGTAGGGCTTTAAATTGTTGCTTTAATTAAGAGCACACATACAGAATGAAGTAGCAAAAAACTAGTAATACAGTAGACATATGTCCTTTGCTTGATATTGATGATGGGCTGGAATCCATCATGAGCAAATTTGCGGATGACACCAAGCTTTGAGCCTGTGTTGATCTGCTGGAGGGTAGGAGGGCCCTGCAGAGGGACGTGGACAAACTGGAGAGATGGGTAGACTCTAATAGGATGAGTTTTAACAAGTCTCAGTGTCGACTTCTGCATTTTGGTTATAATTACCCCAGGCAGAACTACAAGCAGGGAATGGAGATCTTGGAGAGTACTCAGGTAGAAGGAGACCTGGGGGTACTTGATGGACAGTGAGTCAGCAGTGTGCCCAGGCAGCCAAGAGGGCTAATGGCATCCTGGAATGGTGTGGCCATCAGGGAGAGGGAGGTTATCCTCCCCCTGTATTCGGCACTGGTTAGACTGCTCCTGGAGTATTGTGTTCAATTCTGGGCCCCTCAGTTTAGGAAGGATGTCAAGGTGTTCGAGTCACTGTCCCTGGAGGTGTTCAAGATTAGTCTGGATGAAGTGCTGAGTGGCATGATGTTAGGTTTATTTGGTTGATTTTAGGTTGGACTGGATGATCTTTATTTTATTAAGTATCTTCAACTTCTATGTAGCATGTTTGTGGCTGACATGAGTATTCAGAATATTCAAAGTACTCACACAGAATCCTCTAAAAGGAATCTTCTCTCTCAAGGTACTTATTTTAGAAATAGATAGATCTCTTTATGATAGCTCTTTGCTGTAAAATATTTTTTTCTTTACAGACCATAAAATAAGCTATCCCTAGAGACCCCTGACTCAACTCATAATGTTGTTTAAATCAAAGATTCTCTTGCAACTAGACATTTGGGTTTTTGAAGGGGAGATTCACAGAGGTGTTGGTAATAAGGACTAATTGAATTAATAGGATACAATACAACTTAATAAATGTGTAAAGCTTACAGGGATAAACACTCCTTTCAACTGCTGTATCATTAAGAATAGAGGCTGAAAAACCTTCTTGAATGTTCTCAAGACAAAAACAAATCTGTGAGCTTTATATATTTCATTTTATTTCCAGTAGGTTTTACTGATGGGACACAAACAGTAGGGATCCCAAGTGTGTGCACAGAAATGAAAAAATGAAGCCTCTGAGTGACTGCATTTCTTTCACTCAGCAAAACCTACTCCAAAAAAAAAAATCAAATAAAAAAATCAAACCATATTTGATAATTTGATAGCCATACCACACAGTTTCAATCTATTACCATTTTGTATCAAATCAGTCACAATAAGCTCATTGTGAAAACTTTTCTTCTCTCTGTAGATTTTTTTAAGAGACCCCTGGAGGCTGAAGAGAAAACATACTTTTTCTTTGCAGTAGGGAGTGAGAACAAACTGTCTTTGGGATAATCTGAACAGTTGTTGATCAATAATTCTTCTATAGATCCAAAAATGGAGATTTCCTAGCTGTGCTTGATATGATTTGTCATGCCTTCTCATGCTGATAGATCCTGAATGACTGTTCCAAATCTCATCAGTCCTGAAATGCGAGATGGGTGTAGCAGACTATAGCAAATGTCTACTTTATAGAGACCCTATTCAGGCATTGGGTGTCAGCATCTGCTAGCAGACAGCAGTTGGCGATAACTCAGAGACAGACAATGCCAGATTTAGCATCTTGCTCTATTAAAGACAGCCCAATACACATGCACAGACTTGTACTATGAGGAGTGTTGCCGAGGAGCTGCTGGTGGCTCTCTACTATAAACAGCATCTGTGCATTTGGCAGTATTGCTCCATGGCTAACTCCTTCCATGATGCCTACAGTCCATGAAGCTGATACCCTAGGTCAGCCTCCACTTCCTCTGGGGGTATAGAGGTGATAGAATGAAAAATCAAGGTTCCTCTTACTACTTTAATGTGAACAATTCACCTGAATGCATGATGCTGAATGCTTTCATAGTTTAAGCTCCTGCTTGGTAAATAAAACCTTTTGATTCAAGTATTGTAACGAGGAGCACACTCTATTGTCTGATCAGCCTCCAGAGGCTGACTAACCTAATAATTCAGGTTAGGGGTTTCTTTAGCCTTATCCATTTGCTCCTCCGAATTGCTTTCAATAAAATCTTTCAAGTGATGCAGGATTGAGAAGCTACTTCCATCCTTCAGGTGCAAAGATCTGCATTTTTTTTGTGTGGCTTTTTGTTCTGAGATTGAGCCTAACCGATTTATAATCAACAGATGCTTATTTTCCCTGTCTTGCCAAAACTCACTTCTTTTCTCAGTATTCTATGAAACATTAGGATAATTTCCATGTCTTGTGGTAGCATGAGACATTCTATGCTAATTTCTGTATCCTTAGAGGAAATGAACAAGAAACAGCAACGGGACTTTCTTCTGTTTCCCTTTCCACACTTTTGTGGGAACAAATACCATCAGAAAAAAGCCCACCAAAGTTGCCCTACCATAGCTGTTGACACAGCCTGTCCAAGACACTGTATGTATTGACTTCCCAGGGAAAAGTTTAACTACGAATTTCAAATTGTCCTTTGCAGTGGATTTACTGTGCACTATTGTTGTGTCTATTAAGATTTCAGATATAGGCCTCCAGCAGTGAGTCATATCAAGCCCTCAGACCTCTAATCACTTCTAAATAAACTCTTGTTTCAAGAAAATGGTAAGAAGAAATATGTTGAATGCAATGTACATGTTTTGTACTCCACAGTCTTAAAATTGCCATTAAGGAAAAACTGAGAAACTGGGTTAGGGAATGCTGAAGACATGGTTGCCTGGGGAACTTGAATTCAGTTCTTTTTGAAGTACAGGTGTTAGACAGTCCTTGAACACACCCCTGGGCTTTAGGTTTCATTTCATTCATGGGAAAAAACCATCAATCATCTTCTGTTATTTTCTACTCAGAAAATGATGGTGTTTATTCTGGAATGCAAACTGAAGCTTAGAAATTTCAGCCTAACTTTGTAGTTATTTATGTCATCAACTGGTTACCATAACTTCCTTATGATGGAAAGTGTTGAGTAAGTGTAATGAATAGAATATTACAAATTACTTTACTAAAATACTGAGAAAATTAAAGAGCTCCTTAGATAGAATCTACTTGTTTTCTTTAGTGACTTCCATGCTTAGTTTATTATAAATCATACAATCATAGAATCACAGAATTGTTTAGGCTGAGAATCACTATACCAAGCCCACTGCTAAGCTGTGTCTCTAAGCTCCATATTTACGCAACTATTGAAGATGTCTAGGGATGCTGTTCCAGCCACCACCCTGGGAAGCCTGTTCCAATGCCTTTCAATACAGAAAATTTTACTATCTAATCTAAATTTTTCCTGGCATAACTTGAAACCATTTTCTCTTATCTTATGACTTCTTGTGAAAAGAGACCAACATACAACTTCCTTGGTTGTAGACAACCTCCTTAGCTGTAGATAGCAATAGGATTTCCTCAGCCCTCTTATCTTCAGACTACACAGACCTAATTCCCTCAGCCTCTTCTAATAAGGCTTGATCTCCAGGTCCTTCACCAACCTTGTTGCCCTTCTTTGTTCCCAGTCCAGCACATCAATATCTTCCTTGTATTGAGATGCCCACAACTGAATACAGTACCTGAGGTATATCTCAGCAGTGCCAAGTACAGGGAAACAATCACTTCGCTACTGCTGCTGACCACACTATTTCTAATACAAGCCAGGATGCCAGCTGCCTTCTTGGTCAACTGATCACAGATGAACAATTAATCCCATCTGGTTTTTCTGTTGACTAACTTTGCAGCCACTTTCCCTCATGCCTATAAAGTTGTACTGGTTTGTTGTGACCCAAGTGGAAGACCCAGCACTTGGTCTTGTTGAAGCTCATACAACTGGCTTTAATCCATTCAGCCAACCTGTCCAGATCTCTCTGTAGGGACTCTCTGCCCTCAAGCAGATCAATACTTCTGCCCAACTTGGTGTAATCTGCAAATTTACTGAGTGTGCACTCAATCTCTTCATCGAATTCATCAGTAAAAAACATGAAACAGGAGCAGCCCAAATACTGAACTCTGGGGAACAACATTTGTGACATGTCACCAACCTGATTTTACTACTTTCACATCCATTCTGGATGTCTCGTCAGTGTTTAACCCAGCACAGTTTATGCCTGTCCAAGCCATGGACAGTTTTTCCACAAGAATGCTGTGGTGAAACTGTGTCAAGGGCTTAACCGAAACCCAGGAAGACAATATCCACAGCCTTTCCCTCATACACTATGTGTGTCATCTTGTCATCAGGTGCATTAAGTAGGACCTGCCTATCATGAACCTGTGTTGACTGGGCCTGAATATGTGGCTTTACTGAACATATTGCAAAATAACACTGATAATGATTTATTCCATAGCATTCCTTGGCACCAAGGCCTGCTGGGACCTCCTTGGTTAGCCAGGATTGCTGACAGAGGATAGACAGTGATTTACTGAGCGTATCTGCCAGCAATTTCAGCACTCTTGGGTATAATCCATCTGGCCTATAGAATAATTTTTATGTAAGCAGGTTATGTTCCAACTCCATGTGGATTATATTGGCCTCATTCTGCTCCCCATCCTTCTCTCCCAGCTCAAGGGACTGGGTACCCAGGCAACAACTGGTCTTTCTGTTAAAGACTGGGGCAAAGAAGGCATTCAATACTTCACTCGGACTTTTCTCATCCTTCATCCCTAGGTTTCCCCTGGTATGCAGTAAAGGATAAAGATTCTCCCTATTCCTCCTTTTGTTGTTAAATATTTATAAAAACATTTTTGTTGTATAATTCAAAGTCTGATAGGTTGAGTTTTAGCTGTGCTTTGGCTTTTCTAATTTCCTTCCCACATAGATTCATTACATCTTTGTAGTCCTCATGAGCTGCCTGCCCCATCTTCCAATGGCTGCAGAAACTACTTTTCTCCCTGAGTTCCAGCCAAAGCTCCCTGTTCAGCCATGATATTTTCTTCCTCAATGGGTAGTCTTTTGGGACACAGAGACAGCCTGCTCCTACGCACATAAGACTTCCTTCTTGAAGTGTGTCTGGCCTTTCTGGACACTTTTGTCCAGAAACTGCCTCCCAAGGGAATCTGACATTCAGTCTCATAAACAGGCCAAAGTCTGCCCTGCCTAGAAATACAAGGTGGTAGTCCTGCTGCCTGCCCTCCTTAGTTCCTCAAGAATAGAAAAGTCCATCATTTCATGACAGCTAGGCCAAAGTTGGCCTCCAATCACTGTTTCCCCCAGAAGTCCATTTCTGTTAACAAGCATCAGGTTCAGGAGTGAACCTTTCCCTGTTAGCAACCTCTCCAGCTGCATCAGTAAGTTATCCACCAAACGCTCACAGAACATTCAGATCTCTTCTTTTCCTGCTGTATTGTATTTCCAGCAAATACTTGGGAGGTTGAAGTCTGCCACAAGATCAAGGGGTATCAATCATGAAACTTCTCCCAACTGCTTCTAGAGTATTTAATCTGCTGCCACTTCCTGGTTGGGCACTTTATCCAGAACTGTTTTGTTGGCTTTGTGTGTTCTTATCTATAAAAAACTCTATCATCACCATTACTAAGTTGTAAACACTTATGTCTCTTTATAACAAAAAGGGTCACCCCACTGCCTCTCCTTTGTTGACTAAAACTCAAAAGAGTATATGAAACTGTTACCACAATCCTGTTTGAAGTATGATAATCTCATGAAGTCTCATGGAAGATTTGCCTGGAGTGTCTGCTGAACTCAGAAATAACTTCATTTGCAATTTACTGCTTATAACATAAACACTACCACTTTCTCTAGCTCAGGGACTTTTTGTGCAAGCATAGAACCATAGGGAAAAACTTCACTATTGATTTTATAATAGTGATTATTGTGACCCTAAGACAAAATTAGCCATTTAATTTAGTTAATGTGTTAATGGGCTGAAGCACTAAAAAAGGACGGTTTGGAAACCATTTATAAATAGAAGGCAAAATATAAACTTACTCAATTTGAGGAAAAACCAACAAAACACATTTAATTAACCCACATAAAAACCTCCACTTAAAAAGCATACACACAAAGACATGTGGAGAATAATCACGTGTCCTTACGTAACTGAAACAAATTGCAAATGTTCAATTAATCAAAGACAAGAGACTTCCAGCTGTTCATACTTGTGGAAGTGTAGAGTCAAGTTTATGCACAGTAGTCCCAGCATCAGTGGGCATGTTAAAGTCCAGTTCTCTGTTCCATGTGCTTCCACATCATTTCTGCATTTCCAAAGTGCTGATGCCTATGGCCACAACAAGGGGAGAATTTTCTATTTTAGCAAAAATGGAATTCAGACAAAACCTTTCTTACACTGTTCCTTGAGGTAAAACATGTTCTATCTTTTCACCACATTCTTAAAGCAAGATGGTTGATGCATTCAGCACATATTCATTATCTGAAACACAAACAGAAAGGGAAGATGTTGAAGCAGATGAAACTATGGCTTGCAATTTGCAGGAAAAACATCATCAAAAATCCCAAACAATTACACTGAGATCACTCCCTTTGCCTGACTGCCTTTGTACAAGCTAGATATACATGTCATGATTGTTTCAAAAACTCCTAATGTGTTTTGGCTTTCTCATGTTCTATGTTTTCTGAGATACTGCTCCTGGCTGAATACGAATATAAATTATGGATAACACTGATGAATCTGTGACTGTTTTTCTAAGTCTTTCAGTTTTCCCCCCTCTACCCAACTTTCCATAATGACTCTGGAACCCAAGTATTCTATTCTCATCACCAAGCAGAAATAGCTGTGTAGCAATGTGTAACACATTTCTCAGAACAATCTTCCATAGAGATTGTGTGTGTAGATGAAACATCTAGTGAGATATTTTTAAGCTTCTGTTGGCTGTGTTACTGCCAACTGACTCCTCTAAAAATGTTTTCAACAAATTTTTCAAATCAAGGATCATTATTTTTAAGTGTCAAAAAATTTCATGTGTGTCACGTGACGGGATCTTATTTAGTGGTGTGAAAAAGCAGTAAGAAACACAGTAAGGGAATTGTTAGATACGTTTTTGTAAAAGGGAATAAACAACACATTTTTCAAAGAGTGGTACCTCTGTTTGATGTGAGAAACATATTTGTTATGAGCTGACCTTGCATGCATTCCCCATCACATTTATGATAAGAGACCTTATTTATGGCATCTCCTATTCGAATATCTGGCATTGCCAAATAGTTTTGGAGGCAAGTTGCTCTCTTTTCCTGTGCTGGGGAACAATGAGGATTTCCTCTCCTAGTGAAAGCTGAAAGGAAGCTCACATGCTACACCAAGGAGAATTTCCTTCATCTTGCCCTTGGGACCACCACTCTCCTTTCCAATATCTGCTGTCTGCTGGATAATGTGCAAAGCCACTTGCCTCAGCTCCTCGACTATGAGAAGATCAAGAGCAGCCTCCATAATGCACTGGAATTTCATACAGGTTTTTTATGGGTCTGCCATCCTTGCTGATACCCAAACCCTGAGCTGTGACACATAGCCTTTGGCACTAGACAGGGTAGGATAAAGATGAAATTATCCCATGTAGGACCTAAAACAGAGGGGAAAGATTAAGAAAGACAGGGGCAGGGACAGGGCAGAATTAAATTGGATGTTGAGAAGAAGTTCTTTAGCAGGAGGGGGCTTGAGCACAAGAACATGGTGCCCAGGGAGGTAGTTGAGGCTCCATCCCTGGAGATATTGGAGACTGGACAACTCTCTGAGCAACCTGTTTATAATAACATAAAGGCTGAGTGTCAGGAGGATGGGTCCAGGCTCTTCAGTTATACCAAATGGCAGGACAAAGACCAATGGGTGCAAACAGGAGCAGAGGAGGTTCCACATAAACATAAGACAGAAGTTCTTAACTGTGAGAGTGACAGAGCTCTGCCACAGGCTGCCCAGAGATGTTGTGGAGTCTCTTTCTCTGAAGATGTTCAAAACCTGCCTGGTTGCATTCCCATGTGACCCGCCCTAACTGGTCATGCTCTGTCAGGGTGTTTGGGCTAGATATCTTTTGAGGTCCCTTCCAACCCCTAACTTTCTGTGATTCTGTGAAACCTGTCACCCAGTCTACTATGAGCAAAGAAAAGATAAAAGGAAACAATGCTTCCTGGTGTGGCATGAAGCTAAGTACAGCAGCATATGTGACCCACGAAGGAACCATGGAATTGTTCTTTCCATGGTTCTGAATCTGTGTTATAGACCTTGCAGGCAATTTACGTATAAACTCATACTATTTCCTCTGCCTTAACCATTAATGATGTTCCTTCTGTGGCTGAGTTTCTTGTTTAAAACCTTGTGAGTATTGCTATAGGGAAGGCAATTTCTCAGATGCAGGTGTTCAGTGTCTCTTATGTAGCCTTTGTTAACAAGAATCATGTCTTAATAGATTGCCCAACACGCAACAAATAGCATGTGCTCATAAAGGGCTGCTTGCTGCATGCGGCTTGTACATAATGAGCACAGTGGCCATTATGTTAGGATAGTAGTCATTGCTCTGCATTGATGAATATAAACTGGCAATATGCCTCAAGAACATTGTAGTTATTTGGGAATGCCATATAGTTTATATAAGAAACTGATATAAAACCTGAAGATAACAATGTATAAAAGCAGTTTTTTACTAGTTAGGCCAGATGGGCAAGTGAGTGGGGAAATAAAATAAGGAAGGGGAGAATGCAGCCTGGAATAATAAAAATATGTCCTATTGGTGCCAATAGTGGTATGACTACTGCTGTCCAAACTCAGACTCTGCCTAGAGTCTATAGACTCTGCCTAGACTGCTTTTATAGACATGAAAGACAGAAACTAGATCCTAAATTGAGAAAACTTCCTAATTTAGTATATTTCATAAACTAGGTTTGTGTGTTACTTATTCAAAAGGGCTGAAACATATTCTTACATGTAAATAAAAAACTAAGTGGAAATCCCAACTAAGATGTTCTTAAGCATACACTAAACTGTTTTCACTAACTTTATAGTCAGTTGTTTATTCAGGCTATACAACAAAATCACAGGTTTCATCATACTCAACCTTTTAAAAAAAGAAAACAGACCAGTATTACATGCAACTTAATAGGAAGAAATTCACCCTTTCCTTGTGGAATATATATTAAAAAGAATCCATAAAGTCTTGTATTTCACAAACTATATGTTATTTTTATTTTCCACGTCATTTTTATCATGCAAATTGACTTCTGAGCCATGAGCCATATGTGAAACTGCTGTTTCCTTAACCAAGCGAAGATAAGACATTTCTTTCAGCCTGCCTGTGTAAGAAAGAGGATGCTGCCTGTGTAAGAAAGAAGTCATTATCACTATCTGGCAGTTTAACAATAAGATTAATTGTGATTACATCAAGCACTTGTTAACAGATCCTAGATTCATTTTCTTTTAACCTGTGGCCAAATAACAGGTGTCTTAGAACAGATGCATATGTATATGTGTGTGTGTACATGCAGAGGAAGTACCAAATACTTTGTTTGTTTTCTGACCTTACTAATTCAGTCTGTGATTTCTGTGAGGAAGTGTCAAGAGTTTATTCCAGGACAAAATTAATCAATTAATTAAGTTAATGTGCGAACAGGCCAAAATAAAAGAAGAACCTCAATCAGAGTTCAAAACCCAGTTATAAATTGCAGGCAAAAACCTGAAACTAACTTGATTTTGGGAAAAAACAAAAAAACATGTAATTCACCCCACATAAAAACCCTCACAGAGACGTACAGAGACTAATTACATGATAGACAATGGAGATATCATCAGTAATGTTAAATAAATATCTGTGGCTATAGGGAAAGAGAGTTGAAACTGGAAATTTTGCTTTACTAGTGTTGATCAGCTTTTACATATATATGATTATGCTCAGGGGTGAAACTTTGTGTGGTTGGCTGAGGTTTTTGTCTCACAGGTAATTATGAAAGTTCTGAAACTACATCTATGTAATATTAAAACAAGTGAATTCCAAGAAGTTATCTATGTAAGTTGCAGCTTCAATAGTATCAATGTCCTCTAATCTAGATGATATTTTTTTTCAAAATTAGTGTAAATTGTTCTGTAAATCTGATGGAATACATCACTTAAATAATGAAAATACTAAATGCAAGATATTATAAGCAACCCTTTGAACTATTAAACTTGCAGTGACCAAAACAAAGCAATCAAGAGGCTGAGCAAATTTAGGTAACCCACAGATTGATGAAGTGCTTAAAATTTTATTCATTAATGTGACCTTATTTAATTAAGCCAGTAGGCCAAACAGCAAGCTTCCACTTACGATAAATGCAAAGGAGAGGGGAAAAAGAGTGAGACTATCAAACTAACCGTCAGAGCTAGTGTGTACTGTCAAAACACTTGTTAATTTAGATTTCCTTGAGGTGGCTCACAATCTCCTTGAAAATTATTTTTGAGGAGGAAACACAGGACAACGCAATGTCATTTGAAGTCAATCTGCCTTTTTTCTTCTTGTAATGAATTCTGACAGAACTGTCTTTGAACTTGCAATCTATAATCTTGTATAACTTTGATCGTGGATGCAATGGATGTGGTGTTACTTTCTGTGTATATGGAAAGTGGATCTTAATCATTCTAGTTATTAAGTGTGCTAATTGGGTTACAAAGAAGCCTTACCTTTTGTGGAATGAAGGGCTTACCAACAAAAAAAATACCTCCAATTTTGTTCTGTCTCTTCAGGAGTGAAAAATTATGATGGAGAACCACAGACTACAGCACTATGTAGTTCTGCCTTCGCTTGTCATAGATGTGTGTTTTTACAGTATTAACACAAGTAGGTTATATTTATTCCACTCATTTTGTATAAGCTTTATCTTGCTGTGTCATGTTTGTAGAAAGCCTACTGGTACTTGCCAGCAAGCACATAAAGAGTGCAGTGGCATGATGATAGAATCCCGTTTCTCTCATGGAGCAATGAAGTCAACACTGGCAGACATACACAAGAAATGTGCTTGGAGAGATCCGCTTCTTGCTGGGCTGCCTTAAAAGAGGTAATGATTTGTTTGAGAAACAAAGCCCAAATTTAGGCCTAATATTGTAATTTCATGTACATTGTTTCTGAAATAAAGGGGTGGAGTAATATATCTTCATGACATGTGTGGAAGAATACAGCTTCTATGGTGTGTATGTCCTGCAATGGGTTGAAATAAAACTGTTTTAATTACAGAACAAGCCATAGAATCATAGAATAATTAGGGATTGGAAGGGACCTTGAAAGATCATCTAGTCCAATCACCCCTGCCACATCATGATCACCTAGACCAAGTTGCACAGGAACATGTCCGGGTGGGTTTTGAACATCTTCAGCGAAGGAGACTCCACATCATTGAGCAGCCTGTTCCAATGCTCTGTAACCCTCACTATGAAGAAATTCCTTCTGATATTTATATGGACCCTCCTATGTTCCAATTTCCATCCATTGCCCCTTGTCCTGTCACTAGATGATCTTGAGAAGAGCCTGGCTCCATCCTCGTGACACCCACCCCTCACATATTTATAGACATTAATGAGGTCTCCCTTCAATCTCCTCTTCTCCAAGCTCAAGAGACCCAGCTTCCTCAACCTTTCCTCATAAGGGAGCTGTCCTACTTCCTTCATCATCTCCATCTGCTAACCACCCCCGTTTTGATCAAGCCCAGAATGCTGCTGTCCCTCTTTCCCTCTTTTGGCCTCAAGAGCACATTGCTGGCTCATAGTCATCTTGCCGTCCACTAAGACCCCCAGGTCCCTTTCTCCTACACTGCTCTCCAACAGGGCAGTCCCCAACCTCTACTGGTACCTGGGGTTGTTGTTGCCCAGATGCAAGACTCTATGCTTACTCTTGTAATCCTTCATTACATTTCTCTCTGCCCAGCTCTCTAGCCTGTCCAGGTCTCACTGAATGGCAGCACAGTCTGCTGGGGTGTTGGTGACACCACCCAACTTTGTGTCATCAACAAACTTGCTGACAGTGCACCCTAATCCCTCATCCAAGTCATNCTCAGTTTAGCCTTGAGTATGCTATGTCAGACTGTGTCAAATGCCTTACTGAAGTCAAGACAGACTACATCCACCGCTCTGTGATCATCTATCCACCCAGCTATGCCCTCATAAAAGGTTACCAGGTTGGTCAAGTGTGACTTCTCCTTGGTGAAGCCATACTGACTGTCCCTAATGACTCTCTTGTCCCTGATGTGTCTAGAAACAGCATCCAGGACAAACTGCTCCACCACTTTTGCTGGGATGGGGGAGAGGGTCTCCAATCTACGGTTACCTAGGTCCTCCTTCTTACCCTTTTTGAAGATTGGAGTGACACTTGCTACCTGCCAGTCCCTAGGCACCTCTCCTGAACCACATGCCTTAGAAAAGATGATGGAGAGTGGCTTAGCAATGACTTCCACTGTGTCCCTTAGCACGCATGGGTGCATCCCATCAGGACTCAGGGATTTATGTACATTCATTTTGCTCAACACATCCTGAACCCAGTCCTTACCAACCAAGGCAGGCTCCTATTTTGCCTAGACTTCCTCTGCAGCATCAGTCTGGGCTTTGATATCAGGACAGCTCCTATGAGTATAGTCCAAGTCAAAGAAGGTGTTCAGTATCTCTGCTTTCTCTGTGTCCTCTATTTTCCAGGCACCCACCTCATTCACCAGGGATCCCATATTGCCTCTAGGTTTTATTTTATCTGCAATGTATTTGAAGAAGCCCCTTGAGCTCTCTTGTGAGGTTTAATTCCAAGGTGGACTTGGCTTTCCTCGTTGCAACCCTACAGTCTCTCACCAGAGCCACCAAGTGGCCACCCCCTGCTTCCATGTTCTATAGAATTCCTTCTTCCTCTTTAATTTGGCCAGCAGCTCCCCATTTAACTACGTAGGTCTTCTGGCTGCCTTCCTTGACTTCTTTCCCATTGGGATGTGCTTGTGTTATGCTTCAAAAAAGTAGTCTTTGAATATTAACCTGGTATCATTGGCTGTTTTAATTTGCAAGTAAAATTTTTTTCTTTTTCCTATTTTTGCATGGCTTTTCTCTGAAAACCCTATGTGGAGGAAGTCTGGGGAAGAAGGTTGAATACAGCTCAACTACCCTTGGCAGTAGCCATCTTGTGCAAATATATTTTGGTGGTGGTGTTACACAGGGACAATGTATTGGAAAAGCAAAGATGATGGCTATCTGTTTGTGGGATAACGGCTATTTGAAGAGTTTTATGACATTTCAATTTTGAACCACCATTTTCTGAGAGGGATAATCCTCACTAAATTAATTTGCTGACTAGTATGTCAGACTCAAATATAGAGAAACTATGTACCGAAAATCAGGATTTATTGAAGGATTTACATTTCAAAAAAACATGTTTACAATGCAACTAGTTTTAGGAAAAGTTAATGTACCTCAAAAACACAGAAAGAAAAGACACATAAACTTAAAGCACCAGTAAAAATTCTCAACTTTTATGGTAGAATATCAAGCTTAGCATGTTCTATAGGCACCATGTTTTTAGGAATGTTGCAGTGCATGGTGTTTTGAACCCTGATGCCACCAAAGAGATGTCATGTCCAACCCTAAGCCATGGAAAAACCATTGTAACCACAGAGAGGAGCAAGCAATCTTCAAAACTGTCTTAAGCAAAGTGCCATTTGTCATTCTGGACAGAAATTATCAATATTGGAAGGGTAACTACACTTATTATTCATAAAAAAGTCAGTATTTTCACTTTTTCAGAAGCTGAATTTCAGCTGAGGAGAGTACATTCAGGTCATTAGCCTTCAAGTACTGCTAGCTTGGTTACATTTGATCCTGACTCACTGGGTATACCTTTACCTGTTGTAATGATAGTGATTTGAAGGACAATTCACTTTGGTGTTATAGATCTTAAAAGCAATGAAGTATTACAAAAATTGATGGAAACCATAAGTGTGTCATGGTAAGTGAGGCAATTAATGTCAGTTAATTGGCAGAAGGCATGACATGGCTAGTTGAAAAACTAAGGTGACTTCTTCAGAGAGGGAGCAGTGATACTTCACATACCTTGCTGTAGTACCCTTGGTATTATGGTGCCTCGAATAAGGGAATAAGGGGTACATCCAGAATTGTACATGTGTTTTTTTCTGTGTTCCTATCAAAGGGATGAAATTATGAAATGGTGTAGTGTTCTTTTACCACATTAGCACAGGCTGAATAAGAAATGAGTATGTGGCATATGGTCTGGTCTGTGGTTCACAGCAAGTTACTGCTGTTGAAAGGTTTTATTCTTTCTGTTCTGACTACTTTTGTTACTTTCCCCTGGCTTTCCTAGGAAGCTGTATGTCTGGGAGCTGACACCTGTGGATAGTTTCTCCAGTGCAGCCTTTGGCTTGAGATTTGCATCTGTACGTTTGTGCTCCAGACCACTAGTGTGGTAGCTGGGCTGGCAGCTTGGGATGCTGTCCTTTAATGAGGGAGCCCTTAGACAGGCAATGAGATCTTGTCTTGCAGGAAGCATTTTCAGGACCTAATTTGCAAAGATAGAATATTTAATTGAAGCAGCTGTCTCCTACTGAGCTTTAAGTTGGAATTTTTAACTATAGCATCTGGTACGTTTAAAGTGGATGGTATATCTACTGGTTCAATCTTGAACTTGTGATTCCATTCTACCCCACAGAATCCTGCCTCTTGGACATCAGCTAGATTCCTGCCTTGTTCTTTGGGAACTGGAAATTTGTCTGAATTATGTCAAGGACTGTGCTGTTGGACTGTATCTTTATATTAGAAGATGTAGTTTTTATTTTCTATGGTAGAATATTACAAAGAGTTAAGTGGGGGGGAAAAATGGCAAAAAAGCAAACCGAACCACTCACACATCTAATTAGGAAAGACAGGAAATCAGGAATTTATTTTTTTTCATTGGAGTAACTTTCTTCTCCAGTAAGTAAAACTGGATACTGAAGTTACATGGGCTTTATTTAAAGATTTAGAAAATTCTTGGTTTTGTTGTGGGCAGTATGCTATTAGTAACTTTTATGAAGTATTTTAACAAATAAATGGAAGATTTTCTTTTACAATGTAAGCTTCAAGTCAGCAGCATCAGAGACAAAACTGGATTAATAAAAATCCTTCAGGGCATAAAATATATTTGCAGATCAGTCCTCACTTCTGCTTAAAATTTCCCAAACTCTCTTTACTCTATTGATTTTTTTAAGCAGGGCTAACACACTGTACACAACGAAATGCTTCTGCACGTCAACTAGCAGGCCATTGGATAGCATTCAGTCTTCTGTTAGGGACAGAAAATCCCATTAGATGGGGATAGTTGCTGCATGTTTGCTACCAAGATGAATATTACATTTAGAAACTTGAAGTAGATGGTATGAAAATCTGATAGATTCATAGAATTGTTCAGGCTGGAAGGGACATTAAAGATCATCTAGTTCCAACCTCTCTGCCAAGAGAAGGGACACTCCCCATTAGACCAGGTCTATCTACTCTGGCCTTGAACATGGCCAGGGAGGGGGATAGATATAAATCTAGTGTTTGAGGAGGACAGCTTTATTGAATGTTGCTATCTTTGAGGTGAAGAAAAGAGGAAATCTGTTGTAGCCTTTTGATTTAATATGAGAGATCACTGTTTAGGGATGACTGATGATTGAAAACTGACTTAGTAAGTGCTCTACATGAGTTAACAGAAAATAGAGTCTTCTGAATTTAAGCACACTAAACATTTTATTGCAAATAAGAAAAATCAGTGCAAGTATGACATGGATATGTTTATTTATATTCTAGACCAAACTAAAAGAACATCCTATACATTAATTTCAATTCTAGTTGTGTGCTGCTCTGAACTGTGGTCTGGGTCATGCTAAATCTCATACTTACCACATCCTGAAAAGTGTTATTTTGAGTCCATGCTGAAGCCATTTCATGTCCACTCACTCCAGAAATTTAATGTTGCCATATAAAAAAATCTGAAATCATATCAACCTGCTCACAAACTTATGTTGGATTTCATCTTTTTTGTACTCAGTAGAATTGTAATTAGGAAGGTCACAAATGTTTTTTTAAATGTCAGGAAATTTCATATGAATTGAAGATAAAAATTATCTTGTTTTTGTGGAGTAATCATTTTACTTAAAGATTTTCACATTTCTATGTTTAAGTTATGTTCCAAAGCACTTATGGAACACATGGGAAAATCATTCAACCTGCCAGTATCTCAAGTTTTTTGATATATGCAGCTAGGTGGATTAATAATCAATAGTATTACTATGGGCCAGAGGTGTGTTCTTGTGGCCAAGAGGGCCAAGAACATCCTGGGTTGGATCAGAGTGGGGGGTGCTTAGCAGATAGGTTTTTCTCCCCCTGTACTCTGCAGTAGTGAGACAGCATCTAGAATATTGTGTCCACTTCTAAGCCCCTCAGCTCAAGAAGGACACAGACCTGCTCAGGGGTGTCTGGCGTAGAGCAATGAAGATGATGAAGTAGAACACCTCCCTTATGGGGAAAGGCTGGAGGAGCTGGGTCTCTTGAGCGTGGAGAAGAGGTGGCTGAAGGGTGACCTCGTTAATGTCTACAAATATGTGAGGTGTGGGTGTCAGGAGGATGGAGCCACCTCTTTTCAATGTTGTCCGGTGATAAGACAAGGGGCAATGGAACATAGGAGTTTCCATAATAATGTGGGAGGGAGATTCTCCACAATGAGGTTGACATGGCATTGGAAGGGCCCGCCTAGGAGGTCTGGATGTGTTCCTGTGTGACTTGGTCTAGGTGATCCTGCTATGGCAGGCGGATTGGACTTGATCTTTTGAGGTCCCTTCTGATCCCTAATGATTCTATATTTTTATGTGTGCATGTGTCTGTTTTTTTTTTCTTGTGTGCTTCCCAGATAAAATAAAAATTTGAAACTGACACAGGTATTTCCAAATTCAGGCTATATTGCAAAAGCTGCCAGTTGCTTTCTTGGCTGCTTTTAGAATTATATTAGTTACCTCTGGACATCATCTCTGCCAACATTCTGTTACATGTAGTTTTCTTCTTTTCTTTCTTTGTGTGTCTAATGGCATAGTTTTGTGCTTTATTTTGGAGAGAGATGTCTTTAGGGTGAGGATGTACTTATTAAAGTGTATAGAGTGTTTCTAGGGAATTGCGTATCTGAATGATCTGGGTAGCTCCATGGTGTTTACCTGAATTCTTACTGGTCTTATTTATGCCTTCTGCTCACAGAGAGAACCTAACTAAACATGCCAGGAATACTATCCTGCAGATAAAGAAGGTGGTATATTTCTTTATTTAATTTATGTTCTTCCACTGCAGAAAGAAGAATTACGGCATCCTTGAGGGACAAAAATATTTTTCTGTCAGGGTAATTTATAGCATGGGATAAGTAATTTCTTTATACCTGCCAAGTACTTTTTAAAATGTTTCTGGAAATAATAAGTCAGGATTACAAACAATAGATTACAATGGTGCTGCATGTTACTTTATGGAAAGTTATGTTTAATTTCACTTAATGGATGCTTAGGACTGAGTCCTCTTAAAAGCTTTGATGGGATGCTGAATTTACGAATGTTCTGCAGCTATAAATCTCTTACAAAAATTCGTGGAAACCACACACTGTCATGTATTTAACAAGATTTACTTTATGTTGCAGTCTTTTTTTGGCCAACTGATGGTGCCCAAGTGGTATGGCAGGATACTGTCCACTGACAGCCCACTGTCAGTGCTGGTTCTGAATTCTGCATTAAGGTTTAACCACTTTTTGGTGTTCTGATTTTTCTGTTTGTTTTGCATAAATCAGCAGAAAGGTGAGTTTACATTTTAACAACTCATTGGCAACAAATGAGAGTATGGTAATTGATATAATTAATAATATGATATAATTAAATTGGAAATAACTTTTCCACCTACAAGAGGAAGTAAGATCAAATTTTTATTCTCTAATATTCAGCATGGCTGCACCTAGGGCAAATCCTGCCTGGCAAACCTGGTAGCCTTCTATGAATGGGTCATGACATTAATGGATGAGGAGCAAGTGACTGATGTAATTTACCTGGACCTGAGCAAAGCCTTTGACACTGTCCTGCACCACATTCTGGTCTCCAAGCTGGTGGAACGTGGTTTGATGGGACCACTAGATGGGTTAAGAACTGGATTGATGGCCTTACCCAAAGAGTGGCTGTCAATTAGTCCATGTCCAAGTGGAGTCCAGTGACAAGTGAGTTGCTCAGGACTGAGACTACTCTTGTTCAACATCTTTGTTGGTGATGTGGACAGAGTCATTGAGTGCACCCTCAGCAAATTTGCTGATGACACCAAGCTGTGTGGTGCAGCAGAAACAATAGGGTAGGGATGCTATCCAGAGGGACCTGGACAGGCTGGAGAGGTGAGCACAAGCCAACCTCATGGGTTATAACAAGACCAATGCATCTGGGTCGAGGCAATACTAAGCACAAGTACAGGCAGGGCAGTGACATGGCTGGAGAGTAGCCCTGAGAAGAGGGACTTGGGGGTGCTTGTAGATAAAAAATTCAGCATGCGCCAGCAGTGTGCATTTGCAGCCCAGAAGGCAAATCAGATCCTGGGCTACATCAGAAGTGTGTCCAGCAGGTTGAGGGAGGTGATTCTCCCCCCTATTCTGCTCTGGTGAGACCCCACCTGGAGTACTGCGTCCAGTTCTGGAGCCCTTATTACAAGAAGGATGTGAACATGCTGGAGCGTCTCCAGAGGAGGGCTATGAGGATGACCACCTCTCTTATAAGGCCAGAGTGAGAGAGTTGGGGCTGTTCAGTCTGGAGAAGAGGAGGCTCTGAGGAGACCTTATTGTGGCCTTCCCGTACCTGAAGGGGGCTACAAAAAAGCTGGGGAGGGGCTTTTTAGGATCTCAGGTAGCAACAGGACTAGGGGGAATGGAGCAAAGCTGGAGATGGGTAGATTTAAGCTTGATGTGACGAGGAAGTTCTTCATTCTGAGAGTGCTGAGAGCCTGGAATGGGCTGCCCAGGGAGGTGGTTGGGGCCCTGTCCCTGGAGGTGTTTAAGGCTGGGTTGGATGAGGCTCTGTCCAACCTGATATAGGGTGGGGTGTCCCTGCCCATGGCAAGGGGGTTGGATGATCCTGTGGTCCCTTCCAACCCTGACCGATTCCGTAACTTCTTCCCAGGGCTGGTGATGGGGCACTGGAGGGGGCTGCTCAGGGGATATGTGGAGTCTCCTTTTCTGGAGACATTTGAAACCCACCTGGACCAGCTCTGCATGATCCTGCTGTGGCAGAGGCATTGGACTAGATGATCTTTTGAGGTCCCTTCTGATCCCTGATGATTCTATTATTCTATAAAGAGGGTAAGTTAAACTCTTTGACAGCTTTGAATTGAGATATATTGGACATTGTATTATTAATAAAGCTTTAAAAAATATAATGCTATTGTATTACCAACCATAAACAAGATTTTTAACTCATTTTATCAAGTAAACATCATTAAGGGGTAATTCCCAGTGCTTAGCTAGTGAACTATCTTGTTATTGAAATATTGAGGATTCAGCCGGCTGCATTAGCTGGCTGCATTAGTTGACTGCATAGCCAGATACTTCTTAAGTGCGTGCAGCTGAGCATGGGTTAGGATTATAAGAAATCCAGAGCACCATGCTGTTTTAAATAAACATTGCACTTCTATTTCCTTTAAGCTTTGAACGCTATTTGTTTAGAACTTTAGAAGATATCATTTGTGTGCATCATAAAATACACACTGTGTTTACACTTTCAACTTTCTATTGGTTAATAGTTTGACCTGATCTTGAAGGTCTTTTTTCTTGTTTCTAATTTGTTTGTTTTCTAAGTTACCTTTAAATTTGAGTAAGTGTAACTTAATAAAAAGTCTATTGACATAAGATGGATTGTTTAGAATGATACTGGGATTCACTTTCTCTTCATGGCTTGTAGAGTGAACAGGGATGTAACTGGATATAGCTGGAATCTAAGTATGCAAAAAATGTGGATGAATGTATTAAATACAAGGTGGAAGAATCCACTTTCTGGCAATAAGACATGCCAATAGTGCATTTTAAATGATTATTGAATGCTGTGGGTGTTTGCAAACACAAATGGCCAGGAAGAGCAGTAATGCCTTCAGAAAAAAAGATGTATGTAAAAGTAGTAAACTGTTGTGATTATGAAGTAGGAATTATGTTAGTGTTACTGACTTTTGGGGCCAGCCTCCTCAGAGGGGGATGAAGCACCTGTCTTCTACTCTAGGTCTTTATAAAAACCAGTAAGTGTAAAAATGATGATAAATAGTAAGTAACTTAGACTTACAGAGGTATTGCTTTGTGTAGAATATTAGCTTTTGTTCTGGCTTTCACATTTAAAAAAATACAAAGAATACATTTCTGAACCTTGAATTAACAGACGACAGGCAGAAGATGCCAAATAAAAATCACTTAATTAGCAAGGACTTTTGGAATTTGGTGCAGTAGTATTATGGACACCTTGAGGAAGGCGGGGTTTTTTTCTTTTAGATTTTCAAGGCTATTTCTTTTGCACTTAGAGATCGTGTCTCCTTTGGCAATTTGTCTCATCCACAACAGACTCAACAATACAAAGTATTTATACTGTGTTTGATGTAAGGGAAGCTTGGAAATATATGTTTTACTTTAAAATAAATGAAAACTACTAATGGCAAGTAGTGAACATAAGAATTATTTTGCCTGAAAGTCAGAAAAGGGCTTAATTTCTGTAAATTTTCTGTTGGAAACTTCAGGTTGGACTAGATGATATCTAGATGTCCCTTCTAACCCTTAACATTCTATAATTCAAAATGAGTTTTGCTGGCTGCATTTAATCAAAGCAGTTTGTTACAAGCTTCTGTAAAGAATATTCATTACTAAATGCCAGCGATTTTGTTTCTGTTGAATTGGCTTTCTGTGAAAAGACAAACTGGTGAACAAAAACTTATTTGGAGACTAGATTTACTGCATCAAAGTAATTGTGTTTCACTGTTGTCAAAAGTCCTTCACTGCATGTGAAGGCACAACATAATAATGATAATTTTTTCTTTGTTTCACCATTGTCAAACACTGTCATGCTTTGTTACATAGAATGCACTGACAATCCCACATAGCGTATTCACACTAGTCTTCTTGAGCCAGCATACATCTCCAGGTGGATAGATGATGGCAGAGTGGTGGATGCAGTCTATCTTGACTTCAGTAAGGCATTTGACACAGTCTTACATAGAATCCCCAAGGTCAAACTGAGGCAGCATGGACTGGATGATTGGGTAGTGAGGTGAATTGCGAACTGGATGCAGGATGGAAGCCAGAGAGTAGTGGTTAATGGGAGAGAGGCTAGTCGTATCTAGTGGGGTCCCCCAAGGATTGGTACTAGCACCAGTCCTCTTCAATCTATTAATTAATGATTTGGATGAGGGATTAGGGTGCACTGTCAGCAAGTTTGCTGATGACATAAACTGGATGGTGTTGCTGACACCCCATCAGACTGTGCTTCCATTCAGCAAGACCTATCCTGGCTAGAGAGCTGGGCAGAAACTTAATGAGATACAACAAGGGTAAGTGTGGAGTCTTGCACCTAGGCAAGAACAACCCCAGGTACCAGTATAGGTTGGGGACTGCCCTGTTGGAGAGAGTACCAAAAAGTAACCTGGGGTTCTAGTGGACAGCAGAATGACTACGAGCTAGCAATGTGCTCTTGTGGGCAAGAGGGCCAACCACATCCTGGGGGGCATCAGAAGGGGAGTGGTTAGCAGATGGAGAAAGGTTCTTCTCCCCCTCTACTCTGCACTGGTGAGACCACATCTGGAGTATTGTGCCCAGTTCTAGGCCTCTCAGTTCAAGAAGGACACAGAGCTGCTGGAGGGTGTACAGCGTAGAGCAACAAAGATGATGAAGGAAGTAGAACAGCTCCCTTATGAGGAAAGACTGAGGGGGCTGGGTCTCTTTAGCTTGGAGAAGAGAAGGCTGAGGGGTGACCTCATTAATGTCTACAAATATGTGAGACATGGGTGTCAGGAAGATGGAACCAGGCTCTTAAGGTCATCTGGTGATAAGACAAGGGGCAATGGGTGCAAGCTGGAACATAGGAGGTTTCTAATAAATATCAGAAGGAACTTCTTCACAGCGAGGTTAACAGAGCATTGGAACAGGCTGCCCAGGAGTGTGTTGTGGAGTCTCCTTCTCTGCTGATGTTCAAAACCCACCCAGACATGTTCCTGTGCAACTTGGTCTAGGTGGTCCTGCTGTGGCTGAGGTATTGGACTAGATGATCTTTCGAGGTCCCTTCTGATCCCTAATTATTCTATGATGTCATGTAAGTTTGAACTGTCAAGTACTTTTATTGATGTTTCTCATTTGTTGGGGAAAAACATTATGACCAAAAGAAAATTGGACTGGACAGTACATTATGATTTTCAAATTTCATTTTTGATACCCACTTTTGTGTACAGGATATATACATATTTTTCTAGGTAACAGACATTCAATCTGTTGTTTGGTCCTGGGAGATCTTTATCTTTTATTGTCCTTTTCATGAGAAGTTCCATTATAGGCATAGATGCTTTTAATAGATAAATCAGATAGTTAGGTTTTGATCTTTTTATAATTGGTCTGGGAAAATCATAGATCATAGAATACATTGGGTTGGAAGGGCCACTCAAAAATCATTTATTCAAATGCCTCTGTAGTAAGGAGGGACATCTTCAGCTACATCAGGTTGCTTAGAGCAGTTTGACCTTGAATGTCTGAAGGGATGGAGCCTCCACTACCTCTCCGGGCAACCTATTCCAGTTTTCACCACCCTCATTTTCAAAACTCCTTCTGTACATCTAAACTGAATCTACCTTCTTCTAATTTAAAACATTAAACCTTATTCTGTCACAACAGGACTTGCTAAAATGTCCATCCCCATCTTTTTTGTAGCTTCCCTTTCAGTACTGAAAGGCTGCAATGACGTGTTCTCAGAGCCACATTTTCTCCAGGCTTAACAACCCCATCTCTTGCGGCCAGTCATCATAGGACAGGTGCTCCAACCCTCTGATCATTTTAGTGCCATTCCTCTTCACTGGCTCCAAAAGGTTAATGTCCTTGTGTTGAGAACCCCAGAGCTGGTTACAGGACTCCAGATAGTGGAGCAGAGGGGGGGAAATCACCTTCCTTGACTTGTTGGCCCCTGGTCTTTTCATGCAGACCAGAGAGTGATTTGCCCTCTGGGATGTGAGAGCACCTTGTTGGCTCATGTTCAGCCTTTCATCAAAAAGTACCCCCAATACCTTCTCTGCATGTCTGCTTTCCCTATCTCCCAGGTTGTACTGACATCTAGGATTGCTCCAACCCAGGTACAGTACTTTACACTTGACCTTGTCAAATCTCATGAGGTTCATACTGTCCCACTTCTCCAATTTGTCTAGGTCCCTCTGGATAGCATCCCATCCCTCTGTCTTATGTCTTATCAACACCTTTATGTCTTATCCACACCTTTAAGCTTGGTGTCATTTGCAAGCTTGCTAAGGGTATATTCAATCCCACTCTCTGTATCACTGATAAAATATTAAACTGCACTGGTCCCAGTATGGACCCCTGAAGGATATGACTTGACACTAGCCTCCATGTGGACATTGAGCTCTTGATTGCTACTCCATGCAGGTGATGGTCACACCAATTTCCACTGAACAGTCCCCAAACCAAATCTGTATCTCTCCAACTGTCTAAGAATGCTGCTTACTGAATCTAGTAATTTACAATTTGAATGACAATAATCCAATCCCACTAAGTGAAAGTAGGTGCTGGAATTGGAAGTACAAAGTAGACTGGATCGTATTTTTCCACTGACAACAGCATATTTATCCTTTCATCAGAAGAGATTCTAACCGATGAGTGTTAACAATACAGCAGAAACATGGAAAATTGTGTAATAAAATTTCTGAAGCTGATCTTACAAAATGGGTAGCAGAAATACTTGCTGCTGGAAAAACACTTCTGTAGTATACCTTTTTTATGACCAGAGGAGATAAAATAGTATGGATCCTCAGAGATGCATACCTCTTTTTTCCCTTGGAGACAAGAAATAGCTTTTCCTACTAAGTACATTTGTGCCCTTGAGCCTCCATCCTTGGCCTGGTGGGTGGATGGATGCTGAAAATGTATGCTGTGCCCCGAAGGATTCTTTGTAGCATATTTAATATGGGAAGACAGGAGCTGGAAGAATGTGTTAGACTGTGACATTGAGGAGGAAGCAGGCAATAACCTGCAGTTTGCACTTTTTTTTTTTCCTTCTTTATATTCCCATTGAACTCTGTTTTTATAGAAAAAATACCGATGGATCCTGTGATCCCTAAATTGATTTTTATGAAACTTACTTCAGGAAGCTGATTTTCATAAGCAGGTGTGTCCATCTCCCATCATTTTGGGAAAATTGCTCTCATGCAATTTTCACTAGTCTACTGGTGCTAAGATAGAAATAGTCTAAGTAGTACAAAGGTATTTTGTTCATTGTAGCCTATCTCTTCACTTTAAATGCAAACTGTGGAAGACAGTGAGCAAAGCTGGTAACACACAAGTGATTTGAGAAAGCAGGGTTTTTTTTAAAAGCCAGGTCTGGTGAGGTGACACATCTGATGATGATTGCATGGGTGTTGTACTTACCAGCTTCTGACCAAAAACATGTGAAAGTCATTGTTTTTCATGCTGATGTTTAAGTCACACTTTAAAATTATGACAGAATGTGTTTGCAACTATGAGACAATTACAGAATGTAATAAGATCATTGAGAGATGGTGGTGTGATCAGAGGTGTGTTGTGGGAGCTAGGTTATTTATGCATTCCTCTATCGACTTTGGTTGGAATGACAGTTTATCTAACTCTGACATATTTATGTTTCCTGTTCCTAAAATTACAAGTACAATATCCTTTACAACAGAATCAGAAAATCATTTAGGTTGCAAAAGACCTTTAAGAGCACCGAGTCCAATTATTAATCCACTCTATACCACATTCCTAACTTGTGTATCTACACAACTTACAAACACATCCAGGGATGTTGATTCAACCATCTCCCTGGGCAGCCTGTTGCAATGCCTGATGACCATTTCAGTAAGTGGCAAATGTATAGGCTCTACTCTAGAAAAGCTAGAACATGCTAGGTAAAAACATTTTCTAGGGGAATTGAGGTGTGGTTTGAGCCTGCTCATGAAGGAGACAGAGCTTTTCTTATTATGCCTCAGTTCTCTGTTCTTACCCTCTTGGTTTAACATCTCTGTCCTCATTACCTAGTGAGAGATACCACTCAACTTTATGTCCATCGTAGATAAGCTCTTGACTGTCACTGTTTAAGGAATGGATCTATGAGTTTATTCCTTTCCTAGTTCTCTAGCAAGTACAGATCGACATAAAACCAGCTGGTTAGTCCTGCAAAGGCAAAGTTGGTTGCATAGATGTTGCAGGTTGAAAAGTCTGCAGAGCCTATACATCTGTGACTGTATGTTCTTATTTGGCACCTAAAAGTTTTTCCTAATATCTCTATGAATGTTGTAGCTCAAGGCTCTTGCCTGCTGACCAGAATGGGTATTTTTGTCTAGAGACAAGTGGAAAAAAATGCATATAAATGCAGAACAAATTAGTATCAACATATTTCCCGGTATCACTATTCAGCCACATTGGCCAGGCTTGGGACAAATTCTAAAAGATTATGAAAATGCTAATGAGCTGAAATAAAAGAGAAAGAGGTCTTGCTTGCTACTTACAAGTCATGGGCAAAAAGGGGTAGGCTTGTTTTGGGGGAAATTCAAGGAACATATAATTTAAACAAGAAAGAGATTCACTCAGTTCTTATGTACATCTTCCTGAGCTCAGCTCTGCTATCTCCCTCAGGGGAAACACCCTTGCAATCATTTTATCCTCTGGCAATGTGGCATCCTTCCCCACAGGACATAAGCCTTACATGAAATTTCCGTCTCCACCATCAGGGTCTTCCATGGGCTGTGGGTCATCCCAGTGTCTGACTACCCCATCCTGTGTCCAGTCCTCAGAACTGTGGTCTCTTTAATAATTTATCCCATTTTTACATGTGTTCTCCACAGTTTTGCAGGCATACTTCTCCTGTGCTGATCTCTGAGGGCTCCAAAGGCCATCAGTGCCAACTCTTGTCAGGATCCAAAGGGCATATCTTTCCCTCCACTGGACTTCATGACCATATGACATCTCTTTTGTTCCCCTAAAAACAGGGAACTCACAAAATCCAGCAACAGCAGCACAAGAAACAGGTACAACAGAAATTTGCACAACAGGTTCCTCCTCTTGAATAGATTATTGCAGAGGTTCTGATTTGCCAAGAAACAGGAAACAGACCTGAACATGATCTGTGGGGTGAGCTCTCACAAAGTTTTTTACAAAGGCCAATTAGCAGCCCCTTACCACAGAGACTAGAAACACTGCCAGTTTCAGGCAGCATTAGATGGAAGTAAAAGGGGATATTTAAAGAGGGGCCTTGTCAACAACATTGCATAGGTGCTAAGGCTGTTGCCCAGCAATTATTTTGCAAAAAACCCTAAATAAGAAGGCAAACTATATTTCTGTCATGTTCTCTGAAGAAGATTTTTCTACTGTATTCCATAATGAAACAAATTCAGTGTGGGTGTTGAATAAGAGTTTTTAGCAATACCTGGAATCTCGCTGCTCTACCCTCATGCCTCTCTGCAATGTCATGAGAAATACCTTTCTATCGAACCTATGTGCTATTCTTGGACTTAGAGCAAGCTAAAGTAATTAACTTAATATTAGATTAAATTCATCTTTCTCTCTAGCTGGTTGAGGTGACAAAACAGACTTGATAATTCCACAACCAAAGGTACAACAAATTCTCTTGGACAGCAGGTATGTTGCTGAGACATCCTTTGATTTAGCTACCTCTTACATTTCTTACTATGATTCCCTGAAGCATCACCTCTGTAAGACAATGGTCTTGGGTACTGACAGCAATGTTGGGAATGCAGATACTTTGTAATTACAAAGTATAGATACTTTGTAATTTTCAGGAGTGTGTTAGCATAATACATATGCTAGCTAGCATATGTGTTAGCATAATACTTATGCTAACGAAACCACATTTTCCAAGTAACTACCTGACTTGGTAGCAATCCATGCATGTACCTTATTATTTACCTGGGTCCCAGGAGAAAAACAGTGGTATAACTCTCTGACTTTCCAAATCAGGCTGCTGTTAACTTGCTAAAACTTTAGACACTTGTAAATATATTTTTCTTGTTGATTTAGTAATGCTTTTTAAAAAGACCAGTACAAAATTGCTTATCATGAGAGATACTGGTGGAATATGTGAGTACATTGACTCTGGGAAATGTCAATATATATTAAATATTAAAAATGCAGTTAAACTTTATTTAGATTGCCCTTTTGGCTTCTTTTTTTGTGTGTGTAACAGTTAAGAACAGGGAGAGTGGGCAAATAGAGCATGAGCAACCAAGAATGTTTTACAGAAATTGTAAATGACATCACTTCTAATAGTCTATGTATTTTTGATAGCCAAGGGATGAGTATTCGACAAGTGTGAACAAACACAGGTCACACACACAGACACATTTGACTTGTATCATCAGCAATATTCAGGCCTTTATATCTGCAATTTAAAATGGAAATGGAGCTGAGTATTCATACAGCATAGGAGATGCCAAAATTCAGACTGAACAAATCCTCTAATCATTACTTTAGAACTAGTGGAAGACAAAAGAAAAGGGAAAAGTAACTGAATATTGCCATAGTTTTGAATTAAGGATTTTTATTTTATTGCACAGTAGAGGGACACCCTGTTCTCCAAAGAGCAATTAATCTTTTAGACCCAATATGTCCTGCAAGTCAAATGGCATTTTTAAAAATTTAATTCCCATTATAATTTAACTGCTTTTAAAGTTTCCAACAAAATTAATGCACTGCCCTGTACTGCTGCCTTGGGCTTTGTGTTGGTTAAATAAATCAATTGTCATGCAATATTTTGTCTTCTATTTCAAATATAAGTTTTACTAATTTTATTTGTCTCATACTCCTGTGGCTTTATTTTGCTGAGACAGAAAACTATTAACTGAGAATTTTACTGTAAATGTATGTGGAATGTGCTATGCATGAGAAATCTCGGAACAATGAAGCAAATTTTTGCTCTAACAGCTGGGGAAAAGTACAGCAATGGTTGGTTTTAACATTTTCTGTTTCTTTTGTAGGATTTTGCAACAATTATAGTTTTATTCTTGAGTTAGACCTTTTGACAGATTCTCAAATATCTTAGATGATGGGAGGTCAGGGGTTTGACTCATTTTTTCTTAGATAACTCTTCAATGGAACTTAATTGCAGGAGAGAAAAAGAAGAGACATTTTATGATACTTCTCTGTCATATAAAACAGAAAATGGAAAAAAATCTGTGTTCCAGTCTTTGTGAAAATGCCTTGAAAACCTGTATTCTGAAAATAGATTTGTATAAAGATTTCTTAGACTTACACCTTCCAGGAGTATATATCCTCAGACTTGCTTTGAGCTGAACTTTTATTTTCTTTTTCCTTCTAATTACTATGTATAATATTAAAAGTGACCTGAATCAAATATGCTACTGGACAGTTTGAAATTACCTGCAAGGTTAATGTCTTAAAATTATGGAAGCCATCAAACTTTGTGTGGTGGTTTAAACTCAGCACTAAACAGGCACTTGCACAAACTTACCCTTTGAACAGGAAAAATTACAAAAATGGCTTGAGTTTTGAGATGAATACCAGGGAGGGAGGTGTCACTTACCCTTTATGGTGACAGGCAAAAGATAGACTTTATTTGTGAAAAACAATATCAATTTAATTTAAATGACAAAACCCCATTATCAATTACAGAGAGAGACACAAGCAGTTCTTACATGCACCTCTCCTGAGTCCAGCTCTGCTACTTCCTTTCCTCTCAGGGAGAACACTCCTATCATCCCTTCCTTATGTCAAGGTGGCATCTTCCCCACAGAAGAACAATCCTTCATAAGTTTCTCTGGCTAGTGTGGGGGTGTCATACAGGCTGTGGGTCTTCCCAGTGATGAACCACCTCAGCTCAAGCCTTTTTCTCAGTTATAATCCCTTTTACGGTCCATACCCTGCTTACACATGTTCTCCTCCACAGTTTTGCAAGTATCAGTGATCTCTGAGGTATTTACATGGCAACTTTCTTCTCTTATCTCAAGCTTCAGGGAAAATGCTTGTCTCACAATCTTCCCCACTTCTGCCTCCTTCACTGATCTCTGTGACCACATAGCTGTATCTCTGTCTCCCTTTCTGTTCCCAAAAACAGTACTGAAACAAACAGGAAACATGACCAAGAACTTACCCAACAGGTTTTCTGGTCTTTTTTTT
>VZRI01002947.1:35531-60918 GCA_013397515.1 Upupa epops
TTTTTTTTATTATTGCAGAGGAGCCCTTGCCAGAGGAATGTTCTACTCAGATCTGGGATGATCTTTCCAGAAGCTTTTTACAGCAGCCCCCTTCCTCACTACTGAAATGCCTCCAGACTCAAAGTACAAGATGCCATAATAAGCAAATATGCTGTGTCTCATAACCAGAATGAAAAACACAATAAAATGCAGGATGTGATAAATTTGTGTCTGCATAATTCAGATTGCTGAAATATCACTATGATCTACTCCTCATTTGGTTATCAGCTTCAATGAGAACAGCAACAAAGAATTCAGAAATTGGTTTACCCAACTATCCTTGAGCAAAGTAAGATCATACAATTACAGAATGGTTTATATTGGAAGGGATCCCAGAAATTATCTAGATCCAAGGACAGGGACACCCCTCTCCAGATCAGATTGCTCAAAGTCCCATCCAACCTGGCCTTGAACACTTCCAGAGAAGGGACATCCACAGCTTCCCTGGGCAACCTGTTCCAGTACTTCACAACCCTCATAGTGAGGAATTTCTTCATGAGATCTAACCTAGATTTGTTGGTTTTGTTTGAAACTATACACTGTAGTCTGTTCACTGGATGCCCTTGTAGAAATTTTATCTCCACATTTTCTATAGGAAAGCACAAAGTGGATGATAATAATGCATCCTGTTTCATGTTAGTATTTTCTTTTATTCTTGTAGTTATTTCTATGACTTTTAGACCTATTTCTGAGCCATTACTTTTCAGCATTTTTTAACAAGATTTAAACTTATCAAAATCAATAAAAACTCAATTTTTCCCTTTCTTTCAAACTGTTAGCATCATCTTATATTCCATGTTTAAAATTTCTAGATACAGATGCTCTTTTATGATAGCTATTTGTGTCCACAATCAAGAGAGTTTCTAGGAAAAGGTAAATATAAAATTACTTGATAGAACTGTGAAGAGATTTTGTCTTTTAATCAAAAGATGGTAAAACAAGGGTGCAAAATAACAAATGTCCTTCACATTTCCCTGGCTGAGATGAACTTAGTTCAGGCTGCAAAGATAAGAGATGAAGCTAACATCCATGTGCCTGCCATGATCTCAGCTCTTGGAGGTGTCTTGCAGCACCATTACTTCAGTTACTTCTTCCTACACCCTGTATTTTTTCTAAGTTATGTGGTGTCTTTGAGGTAATTTCCTCGGAATAGGAAAAGTTTTTCTGATGGACTTTTCAGTCTGGCCATGTCAGATGGCCAGTCTCACATTTTGGATTTTTCCCCTGAAGAACACCTCTGAAACAAAGCAGGTTCCTTTGGAGCTCTATTAGCACTTTTGATCAGAGATTTGTTGTGAATGTTGATGACTGAGTGGTTTATGAAATATTTCCAGTGTCTGCCTGGAAACATAAGGCTGGATGGGTCTGAGTTTTTAAGGTGCTGTACTGCAGCTTCATTGACAATAAAATACCTAGATAGACTTCTATTTATTTTCACATTTTGTTTTCAAATAATTGTGTAAGAAAATGCATATGATATCCAGATAAAAGCTTCTACATACCTTAGACTTCTTTTTGCTCTCTATTCAGAAATATGCCTGCTCTTTTCTGGACTTTACACTGAAGTTTTAGTGAATTCAGCGTAGATTACTTCAAAAGAAATAAGAATTATTGTAAAGCTCAGTGTGAAGACTTTCAGATGTGACTATTATTATTGTCTTTGCTCTGCAGGCCAATTAAAGTTCTCATCTCATGATGCTTTTATGAACCTAGTAAGATGCGCAGACTCTGAAATGGAAAAATTAATCATGTCAAAAGTCGTCTCTGCAAGGTATTGGATAATTTTTAAGCCTAGTGCTATGCTATCTACACTGGAGTTAGAACGGTATCTACATAGTTGAAGGGAAAAAAATTAGGTTTATGCTTTAATAAATGTATGATTAATAAACTCTTCTCAAATATAGAGTTCAGGATGCATGTTCTTATAGGTAGTCATGCCAACATGAAACAGATATTTGTAAACAAAAAAAAAAAAGCTGAAAAAGCATCTATGATTTTTTTTCCTGACTCTTGTCAGGAGTGGGATACTATTTTAATATGGAAAGCATTGTGGTATGTTTCTGCTGTACACTTCAGTAATTTTCTTCATGGTTATTGACAAGCTTTTTTCTCTTTTTATTTACAATTTGCATTCTTGTTGATGTGTGGTTAAACAAGTGTTGGTCTTGATACTAGTCCACACTATTGTACAAGAGCACAGGTTGTAACGAGTACTAATTCTATAAAGTTTTCTCACTTGCTTTGTGGACCCTGTAGTAGTTTTATGATGTTTTTTTCTTCCTTCTGTAATGGAAGATATTATTCCAATCACTTATGTTTGGAAAATAACAACCTTTGAGTGCTGTTTCTGCAGCTTTTTAATGAACATTTTGAAAACATATTGGAAGTCAAAGATGGGATGTCTAGGGTAAACTGGTATTCCCAAGATGGCTTAGTCTTGATAAAATCTCAAACTGACCAAGGAGGAACTGTTAAGGGTTGGTAGAAACTGCAGGTTTATTCTCAATATGCTTTCTGTCCTCCTGCTTGCCTGGCAGCACAGTTATACAACAGATGGGATGTTTTCCCTATCAATCCCTTTGTAGAGAGACAAAGAGAGAATACCTGTTAATTTATAATCTTAATTAAGAACCACAAATTTTTCAATAATGGGAAGAAAATTTACTGTGATAGTGACTACAGATGGTATCATTCTACCTTTGTCTGGTAAGCATTGCTTATATTTCAGCTAATATCTTCCTCTGATCTAGACAGAAAATCACATGGGGAGATATCTTAATATTTAGTAAAATACATGCTTGGGATTAACTGACCTTTCATATAAATCACAAGCAAAGGGGCACTTTCTCATATGCAGGCAGCAAGAAAATGATTTGAACAGCTTTGTGAAGCAAAACATTATACACATATTTCCCCACCTACAATATTCTATAACGTATACTATAATAATGGAAAAGACTATTGCAGGTATATCAAAATCAAAGTATTTTAGTGTCCATGCCTCTTCCTCTTTTCACAATAGCAAGACAATTATGCACAAGTTCATATTGATGATTACTTTCAAAGGAAGCTGTTTCTTGGCTGTCATGAAAAGGAAAGCATAAACTGATGCAGCATGCTAAATACTGTTATTTCATATTTTCACTTATATTGCTACCCTGGAAAAAATGTACAAAAATTATTTCTTATAGTTCATATTGATAAGATACATGCAAGTAAGTAATTTTCATGCAGAATAAGACCATACTTCTCTGCAATGACTCCTATAATATGCTCTGCATGATCCAACTTAAATTTGATATGCAGAAGAGATTTTTCTCAGTTAGTAAAATCTGGCTCTTTAGATCTATATAAAATAAAAAGCAATATTGTATGTTGTTAAAATGTCCTATATTTTCCACTGACTATTCTCATTTAGGAAGCAGTGACTCTTGTTCTAATCTGTTACTTCTGTTTTGAAGTGTGTGTTCAGACTCAGACAACTGTTGCATTCTGGGCTGCACTTCAAAGAAATGATAAAACACACATTGTCCTCCCCTGTTTTTGCAATAGATAATATAGACCAGGAAAGTCTCCTTCTCGAGTTCTGTGAGAAAAAGTATAGTGTTGTTCAATAACATAGTAACTGAAAGCCAGCAAGATGCATTTTTATCTTTGTATCAATCAAATTTCTTAACATATATTTAGCTTTTACATGTTCTTGTCATCTCATCCTTTTTTTCTTTTTTGTAAGGCTAAGTGTTGGTGGATACTTGGCCATCCCATACTCCATCCCTTGTGTATGCTTTGTTCATAGAGGATGGTTCCAGCCATAGTTCTTCTGGAGACAGGCCATTTCTTACTGTCAGTACATCTGTTGTTTTTCTCCAGCTTTCCATGGCACTGCCTCAGGAGAGCCACAATTCGCCAGGTCCTCAGCGTATCTCTGCTATGAAATCTGGGTGGGTACATCATGATGGACAGCAGGATGCCACATGTTCCACCAGAATCAGAGTGTATCTAGGTTCTTTCCTGTGGCTGTCTGAGAACATGGAGAACTTGGTCTAAGTCAGATTGTTGGCAGACTTACTTGAACTGGTGTGTCTGATGTATAGTTACCATATCTTTTACCAGTGCCTGATCAACTATAACATACGTGTGCTGGGTTAAATATCAATCTTATGACTTCAACCTTTCTGTTTTGATTACAAAACTGGCTTCATCTTCATTTCTAACCATAAATATTAACCTAACTGACCTCTTCCACTTTTTTTTGGGCTTTGATATACTCCTCTGTGTTAAAAGGGGAGGTGTAGATGCAGCTAGGATAGTGGAGGTGGCTGAGACTCCGAGCATCAATGGTGTTTGTTGAAATTGCAAACACCAGATAAACACAGGAGATTTATCCATCTCCTTAGCTACTGTCACACTAATGATTGTAATGACAGGTCTCTATGAAGTTAATATCCTATTGCTTCACTCTTTCTATTGTTACAGAAACTGCTAAAGAATAATTAGAATAGTTCTAGTGATTTTGATCAAAAGGATTAAGCACAGTGGTGTTGTGATATCAAATGATTTGGGATGATCATTTTGTGATAGAATAAATAAATGTGATCCAACTCACAATAGGAGATTATGCAAAGAGCTAAATGACTTAGGTTATGTTCATATAAGATGCAGAGAATTAAAAATAAACTTTTCTAAAAATGAAATGAGGAGCAAAATCTTGATAATACAAGATTATGTAAGTTACCGGCAGAAAGTGCATATAAGGCTGTAGTATCATGGAAGGATATAGAAGTGAGTGAACTGATTAGGCTTCTTGTAGGTTGGTGGTATGCTGCAGTTCATGACTGCACTCTGTGCTTCAGCATACACAGTTTTTGTTTAAAAAAAATTAAAAAACTGTTGTATTTGTGAAGAGAATCTTAGAAACATGAAAGTTGTTTAATACCAGAAGTCTGAGATGTTTGAGATATTGTCTGGAAAAGAAATCATAGAATCATAGAATTATTAGGGATAGGAAGGGACCTCAAAAGATCATGTAGTTGAATTAGCCTGCCACAGCAGGATCACCTAGACCAAGTTGCACAGCAACACATCTAAGCAGGTCTTGAACATCTCCACAGAAGGAGACTCCACAACCTCCCTGGGCATCCTGTTCCAATGCTCTGTTAACCTGGCTGTGAAGAAGTTCCTCCTGATAATTATATGGAACCTCCTATGTTCCAGCTTTCACTCACTGCCCCTTGTCCGATCACCAGATGCCACTGATAAGAGCCAGGCTCAATCCTCCTGACCTACCTCTCACATATTTATTGACATTATTGAGCCCACCCCTCAGCCTCTTCTTCTCCAAGCTCAAGAGACCCAGCTCCCTCAACCTTTCCTCATAAGGGAGATATTCTACTTCACAAATACANACTTCCTTCATTACCTTTGTTACTCTATGTTGGACACTCTCCAGCAGCTCTGTGTCCTTCTTGAACTGAGGGGCCCAGAACTGGGCACAATACTACAGATGTGTCTTACCAGTGCAAAGTATAGGGGGAGAAGAACTTCTCTCCATTTGCTAACCACCCTAGAAGATCCACCCTAGAAGACTGTTGTCCCTCTTGCCCACAAGAGCACATTGCTGGCTCATAGTCATCCTGCTGTCCACTAGGACCCCCAGGTCCCTTTCTCCTACACTGCTCTCTTACAGGGCAGTCCCCAACCTCTACAGGTACCAGGGGTTGTTCTTGCCCAGATGCAAAACTCTACACTTACCCTTGTTGTACTTGATTACATTTCTCTCTGCCCAGCTCTCTAGCCTGTCCAGGTCTCACTGAATGGCAGCACAGTCTGCTGGGGTGTTGGTGACACCACCCAGCTTTGTGTCATCAGCAAACTTGCTGACAGTGCACCCTAATCCCTCATCCAAGTAATTAATGAATAGATAGAAGAGAACTGATGCCAATACTGATCCTTGGGGGACCCCACTAGATACAGGCCTCCAACTAGACTCTGACCCATTGACCACTACTCTCTGCTTCTATCCTGCAGCCAATTAAAAATCCACCTCACTACCCAGTCATCCAGTCCATGCTGCCTCAATTTGGCTGAGAGGATGCTATGTGAGACTGTGTCAAATACCTTCCTGAAGTCAAGATAGACTACAACCACTGCTCTGCCATCATCTATCCACCTGGTTATGCTCTTATAGAAGGCTACCAGGTTGGTCAAGCATGACTGCCCCTTGCTGAAGCCATACTGACTGTAATGATCCTCTTGTCCTTGATTTGATTAGAGAGAGCATCCAGGACAAACTCTTCCACCACCTTTGCTGGGATGGAGGTGAAGCTGGCCAGTCTATAGTTACCTGGGTCCTCTTCACATTTTTGAAGATTGGAGTGACATTTGGTAACCTCCAGTCTCTAGGCACCTCTCCTGAACCACATGACTTAGAAAAGATGATGGAGAGTGGCTTAGCAATGAGTTCTGAAGTCTCCATTAGCACACACAGGTGCATCCCATCAGGGCCCCTGGATTTATGTATATCACACATCCCTAACCCAGTCCTCATCAATCAAGGCAGGCTCCTCTGTTGCCTTGACTTCCTCTGTAGCATTAGCAGTCTGGGCTTTGATATCAGAACAGCTCCCAGAGGCACCAACAGAGGCAAAGAAGGTGTTCAGTATCTCTGCATTCTCCATATCCTCTGACTTAAGTGCACCCAGCTCATTCAGCAGGGGGCCTACCTAGCCTCTAGGTTTAGTTTTAACTGCAATGTATTTGAAGAAACTTGGTTTGTTGCTCTTGATCTCTCTTGCAATATTTAATTCCAAGCAGCCCTTGTCTTTCTTAGTGCCAACCCTACTTTCTCTCACTAAAGCCTTAGAATCACCCTAAGTGGCCACCCCCTCCTTCCATGACCTATCTTTTGACTTTCTTCTTCCTCTTTGGTTTGCACAGTAGCTCCTTGTTTAACCACACAGCTCTTCTGTCTCCCTTCATTGACTTTTTTCCTGTTGGGATGCTCTTGTCTTGTGCTTCAAAGAAGTGGTCTTTGAATGATGACCAGCTCTCTTGGGCCCCTTCACCTGTCAATACCCTTTCCTGAGCTTTTCTCTAGCAAGCAGTTGCTTGAAACGGCCAAAGTTGGCCCTCCTGAAGTCCAGGTTTGTGATTCTGCTAGGTATTTTGTTCTTACCACATAAGACCCTGAACTCCACCATTTCATGGACACTGCAACCCTCAACTTTCACTGCTTCTACCAGACCTTCCTTGTCGGCTAGTACAAGATCCATCAGCGCTCCTCTCCTAGTGGGCTCCTCCATCATTTGCTCTTTGATCTGCACCCACAAACTCCCAACTGTCTCTTCCTCTGCCCCTGGACAGAACTCAAGACATTCCAGGTGCTCTCTCACATAAATAGCAACTACAACACCTCGCCTTGCTGACCTGACTCCTGAAAAGGACATAGCTGTTCACAACCACATTTCAGTCATGTGATCTGTCCCACCAGGTCTCTGTAATTGCCATGAGATCATAATCACCTGACTGTATACAGATTTCTAACTCCTCCTGCTTATTCCCCTGCACGCACTTGTGTAAACTTAGGGGCTTACTTTATGCCGCATTTTCTCATTGTCATTTATAAAGGAAATGACCTAGTTATCAGTATGCTGCAAGAAATGGAATTATGTACCATTAAAAAAAAAACCCTTGAAAAATTAGAAAGAGAAAGTAAGAGAAGGAGGATTTTTTTTCTCAACAGGCTTGATGAGGATCAAAAGAGAACAATGCAGTTATAGGTAGATTAATCTTACTGAAAAAAAATTCACATGAACAGTTTTCTACACTTGAAATGAATGACAAATTTTAATTTGTTTTTTATGTTTGTGCTTTCTTGTTGTTTTGGTTTAGATGAAGGCCTGAAGGAGAGTGTCAAGAAAATACAAGAAGCTTCTGTTGAACAGCTATTACTTCTAGTTTGGGTACAAGTAACAGGAATGCATAATGTTTGTCTTGGGTTATGGAATATAAAAATTTGTATTCTATTCTCATCTGTTGAAAGCAGTTGAAGCACCCTCTCTTGCATGAGGATGGGACTCGGGGGCGCTGGGATGCCTCTATCCACTGGATTTTGCAGGGGAGAGGAGCCACATGGCTGCCGCTGAACCTTCGGAGGAGGAGGAGAGGGCGGGGGGGGGCGCTCGGTGGAGCAGAGCCGCTCCCTGGGAGCTGCTGAAGCTGCGGCGCCTGCGTGAAGCGGTGCTTGNTCGCACTGTTTCCCATGCCGAGCAGAACTGCTGCTGTGGCTCCTGGCTGCCGCGGACATTTTCCGGCCGCTCCCTGCCGCCTCCTGCCTGCTGCGGTCTTCTGTCTGCACCCACACTGAGGAAAAGAGAGCCACATCCACCACTCCAGGAGGACTCAGCCACCACACTGACTAACAGGGTGTCAGGTTGACTCTGTCGGGATCCCTAGGACTTTCTTTTGTCTGGTTGTTTGGGTGTACTGTTGGTGTTTCTTAGTGTTCTTAATAAAGAATTGTTGTTCCTTTTCGCAAATCTTTTGCCTGAAAGCCCCTTAAATTGCAAAATTAAAATATTCTGGAGGGAGGGGGTTGACAGTCTCCATTCCAAGGGAGCCTCCAGCTTTCCCTAACCGACACCTGTCTTCCCAAACTGAGACAATATTATATCTTTCCCTGACCAAATGCTAGTTGCATTTTACATGTCTAGTTGTCTGAACACCACTTTGATTGCTTTCAAATGAAGAGCCTGGAAAAACAGTGAAAAGAAAAGAAACTGTGGAAATTTTTTGTCAAATACATATTTATTTTTCATTTTCTCTTTTGTCTTTTTCTTCTATAATTACCTAACATATGGGACTGGAGAAAATAGACTCTAACCATTCTGCTAGGAAGGGTCAAGAGGCAATAGACATAGGCTTAACGGGAAATTCTGACTTGATGAGAGACCAAAGAGTCAGTATGGAAAACTGTTAGAATATGTTGCTCTGGGAGGCTGCAGAGTCTCCACCCTTGATGATACTCAAAACCTGACTGACCCTGAGCATCATGATTTACATTAGTCTTGCTAATATCCTGAGCAGAGGAATGAACTGGAGACCTCCAGATGACCCTTCACCCTAGATTATCCTGTAGTATAGTTCATGGTTTTAATATTACCTAAGTTGCTTATATTGTCTGTGAAATGTTTGTGAATGTCAAAGCATATATGCACACGGCAACTGCAGACAAGGAAACAACAACCTAGAAACTAGTATATTAAATCCAGTTTTGCATAGTCGGTCCAGTTTTGCACTTAGTCGGTGTGGACTAAGTTTGAGCAATTACTTTCCTTTAAAGAAATTATTTTTCTTTTGTGAAAGATTTAACAGAAAATTAAGTCATATTTTTGTTAATGTTTAACAGTTAAATTGATTTGACAGTTGTTTGTCCATATCCTAATTAAACCTATAGGTTTATAAATCCATGTATTTATCTTAGTTTCAAAGATGTAGCACTTGAGAGCTCTACATTTCAGTGATGGGAGAAGCTTTTCATCTAATATTATAAATTAGAATAACTGAGAGGTATGAAATAATAGTTTAGTTAGGAGGTAAACATTAGGCCTGCTGTGCAAAAGGTGTGAAACAACTAATGCATATGTATATGTATATGCACGTGTACATGTACGTGTACATGTACATGTATATTTATATGTCTAATCTGTCAAACTCTCTAGCCCAGTATGTACTAATGGATCTAGTCAGAAATGCATGTAAAGCAGAGGAGCTCAGACTGCAGCTACAGGAAAGACTAACAAATTCATATTTTGCAATAAATGCTTTTGTTCAGAGCAACAGAATGTCATTTAGGCAGGGAAGTTATGAACCAGGATTTTTTTACACTGGAATTTTGCCTAAGTAGGTTATCCCTTCCTGCTTCCTCCATCTCTGCAGTTTCCAGGCATATGGTACTTGTGCAGACTGACTGGTTTTGTAAGGTCTGTTGAAACACTGAGACAGGTGCATTTCTACCGTGCAAGGCAGAACTACAAGCAGACAGAAGCACACAGTCAAAGGTGAGGTCTTGTTGCAATCTGCAATAAATCCATCTCGTTGCTGTGGCTAAACACACTTTCAGGTCAGGGACAGAAAACTCTCTTCTGATCCCTGCTCCTTGTAGAGATGTACAGCTCTTCCCTTTGAATATAATGGACTCTGTTATTAATTACATTTCTGCAAATATAGCAATTATGGTGTTTATACAAAAGTCTGTTGCAGTGAACATTACATGATCTGTTAGTTTTCCTTTGGGAGACCTTGAGCTTGACCATTCACCGAGGTGTATATCAATGTGATGACGGCAAAATGGCATTTATTATCACGTGGCGTACACTTATATACCACTGACCCACCCTTCGTGTACGACCCTTTCTTGCCGACGTAGCAGAATAGAGAACCTATCGCATCACATCCCGCAAGCCCGCATGCGCACTCTACAACAAAAGTCATAAGATCTTTTCCTATGCTTGTCTACCTTCTGACTTAATACTGTCAAGAGCTCACTCTACCTGTCATGTTTTGCTGCCGTGTTCTATGTTTTACCCTCAAATTCTGTTTATCTCAGTGATAGCTTTAAAGATTGTAAGAAAATTATCTTAAAACAAGTTGTCAGTTTTGCCTTGGAGTGTCTTTCTGAAACTTCTACTGTTGATGTCTTTATATGACACTAGGCTCCAAATATGGCTCAGGACAATTATCAGAGCTAAAGCTGTAGACATGAAAGCCTATATTCTGGAAGCTATGAAGAACTTTTTAGATCGTATATGATGCAAATCCACCTTCCTCAATTCTTCCTAATTGCTGATCAGTTCAGTAGTCCTCTGCTGGACCCATTCTATTTTCTCAACACCTTTCAGGGCCAGGCTCCACCGATCCCAAACTGGATACAATATCTTGTGCACAGCCTTACCCATGCTGAATATAGGGTGGTAGCTTAGCTCTATCTGCTGGCCATTGTCACATGTCAAATGACAAGCAGTGGTTCACATTGCAGAGAAAACGGACAAGAATTAACTATAAAACTATGACTTCAGGCATGACTTACCAGATTCTGGGTTCAGACACTTAAGAGGCAGAAATATATTTTTTAGACAATGTCAAACAAAGAGCTCATGCAAACTCATGTGCATTTTGGTATCTAAAACCTGGTGCCATTTATAACTTTGTTTTTTCTGTTATGAGCTCTACTTGCCAAGGGCTATTTGCAGTTCTTTTAATTATTTCACAGGCATAAGCTATAGGATTGTGTGCATTGTCTTTAATATCTTTCATTGTAAGAAGTAAAAAATATAGAAATACAAATGAGAAATACCTCTGAATATTTTGCATGTGTTTGAATTTAATATATGAATTTCAATTGTTTTTTCTCTGTTACTATACTAAGGGGTATGCACAGTAGTTCCTCATACTTTTCAATCTGGCATGAATTTTAGATTATCTTTTTATATTCTATAGTCTTCACTCAGAATTGATTTGCTTTTGCTGAATTAGTTCAGAAAAGTACTGGCTTTTCAGTCTGAGTGTGATTAAATAATGAATTTCCTCTCAAAGGCACATGATAATTGCTACATTTCAGAAGAATATTTGAAACTAATGTTCAAAGTAAATTCTGTCACCAAAATACTAAGAACCTCAATAGCTGAGACTAAGAATACTTTCATTAAGTGAGTCTTGTGCATTTTATCAGTCACTGATCTATCTTCTTCTGATGCCAGCACTTCAGTTATGACACTAATCAAGTTCAATTGATATTTCCCATGTCTTTCAAACCAAATGTTGTTGTTTTTGGGTACTTTTTTGTGTTTTTTGTTTTGTTTTCAGTTTTATACTTGTCTATTTTAATGATAACACTCCCTAATCATTATACATCTATAAATAAAGAAATAATATTTCTTGGGGTTTTTTTTGCTTCTACCAGCTTTCTTGCTTTTTCTGAAAATTATTTTACCTTTCTTTTTCCTGGAAAGATGAAAATCTGTGTTTCTTGTTTTTTCCTAAATTCTGTGAAGTCAGTGAAAATAAGATAATTAGAAACTTCAGAGTACCAGATTTTTTTTTCCTGGAGCAATAATATATGTTACCTCACAGCTCCAGGCAAAAAAATCTTCTATTGAACATATATCTCATGTTAAATAGTTCACTGTAATAAATTTTTCCTGTAGCTCCTAAGAAATTTTTTCATAGATTTTCTGTCTGTAAATGTAGGTAGTACCACATAATGTGAAGTGGCTCATTTCACTTCTAGAGAAACTCTCAAAGGTAAGCAAACTGACAGTCAGGGAAGTCACGAGAAGTGGAGAAGCCTGCTGTAGTTCACATCATTCTCTGCCTGTTTACTATCTCCCTCTGAATAATACAAAAGTAAAATAAAAATAATCTTTGGCATCAAAAATACACTTTAAGCATCTTATTTGTTGCTGTAAGATTGTGTAAATATTCTTACCCAGACTGCAGTGGAACTGCTGTTATATTTTCCTTGATGTTAACTGTGGCATTGTGGATTATTTTTTATTTTTTTTTCTTGTGGCAGATTAGAAACTAGAACCTGTGGCTTCTTACTATAAACAGAGTTTTAAACCATTACTTTTCACCCACGGACATTAATTTGACTACTGAACTGGAGATTCTTGTGCCCACAGCTCTGCTGAAGGTATGTAGTCTGCAATAAAGAGAGGCATATCAGTTGCACACCAGTTTCTTCTACCTCTCCTCTGGGTGTAACACTTTGTAATACATTACAGAATCAGAAACACAGAATATTCATGATAGGAAAAGATCTCCTAGATTGAGTCCAACCATACCCACAACAACAAAAAAACTAAGAAACTGATAGATCAAAGAAAACACAAAATAACCCCCTGTGTGCTTGACACTATAGAATGTAAGGAAGCACAATGTCTACATGTTTCTTAAATACCCCCAGGGATGGTGATTCAGCCGCCTTCCTGGACTGCTGGAGGAGCTTCTGAAACTTCCATCTTTGCTGATCACCTCCTCCTCACCTATCCTCAATGCAATACATGCTCCACCATTTGCCAATATAAGGTCTCTTTCCTTACAAATTTAGGACTAGTCTATAAATGTGACAAACAAGAAAATTTCATTTACATGTATTATGATTGGTTAAAACAACATTGGGATTTCTTAATCTAGCCATATAGTTCTGTATTCTTTAGTCTTTGACCTTTAACATTTGATTTGTAGAGAAAATAGAAAATACAAAACTTATACAAAGAACAAAACCAAATTTGAGTAGTTTTATTATGACTGAAGGCAGAACCATCTTCCCAGAAAACAAGGCCATTTTGATGTATAGTGGGCTTTCCAGCACTAGGAAATAGCCCGAATCAGCTATCTGAGGGAAACAGTGCAAAGAAGCATAGCTACTATTTTTTTTAATTTTTTTTTGTGCTCTAACATCTGGAAACCATTCCTGTATGGTAATGACGATCCATTATTTGTTTATGTCACTAATTTTGAATAACTAATTGGTTTTGCCCAATATAGGATTTAGTAAGATTATGAAACTCTGAAAAATATGAAGTCCAGTTAATGTGCATCTGTAAGTAGTATGAAGCAGACAGACATTAACTAATTAGTAGAGTTTTGCTCAGAATTACTCAGGTTGGAAAAGCCCTTCATGATCATCAAGTGCAACCTCAACCTAACCCTACTAACCGATCTCTACCAACCACCATATCCCTGAACATCCCACCCAAATGATTTTTAAACACATTCAGGGATGATGACTGAACCACGTCCCTGGGGAGCATGTTCCAGTGCTTAACAACCCTTACTATAATGAAGTTTTTCCTGATATTCAACTTGAAATCCCCTGGCATAACTTGAGGTCATTTCCTCATTCTCTTACCTGTCACCAGTGAGAAGAGACCAACCCCACTCATGCTACAACCTCCTTACAGGTTTTATAGAGAGCAATAAGATTGACCCCCACTCTCCTTTTCCTCAGAAAAGCTCCCTCAGTTTCTCCTGCTAGGGTATGTTTTCCAAACCCATCACTTGCCTTGTTGCCTTTCTTTGGGACTGCTCCTGCATCTGTCTTTTCTGTATTGAGGTGCCCAAAACTGAACACAGTACTTGAGATGTGGTCTGACCAGTGCCAAGTACAGGGGCAGGATGACTTCCTTAGTCCTGCTGGTCACACAATTTTGTTGGCTGAATTAGGCCTTCAGATGCTAAAACAATGGTAGAGGCACCAACAAAGAGATATGCTATATGGGACCTTGAACTCACGAACAAGAAAGCGGGGAGTGTGAAACTCAAGGTAAACCTTGGCTTCAGTGATCATGAAATGGCAGAGTTCAAGATACTCAGGGCATTGAGGAGGGTACCCAGCAAGTTTGCTACCCTGTACTTCCTAAGAGCAGATTTTGGTCTCTTCAGCGACCTTCTTAAAATAGTGTAGTGGGATAGAGTCCTGGAGATACTGGGAGCACAAGAAAGCTGGTTAACTTTTAAAGACCACTTCTTCAAGACCATTGCACCCTTACAAAGAGAAAGTCAAGCTAAAATATCAGGAGGGGTGCATGAATAAGCAAGGAACTACTGGAAAATATTTGTCACAAGAAGGAAGCTTACAGAAAGGACCTTGACAGTCTTGAGATCTGAGCCAGAGCAAACCTCATGAGGTTCAACAAGGCCAAGTGCAAGAGTCTACATCTGGGTTATGGCAATCCCAAGCATGAATACTTGCTGGATGATGGATGGATTGGAAGCAGTCCCAAGAAGAAGAACTTGGGTCTGTTGGTAGATGAGAGGCTCAACACAAGCTGGTGATTTTTGAGTACAGCCCAGAAGGTCAACGGTATTCTGGGCTCTATCAAAAGAAGTGTCACAAGCAGGTCAAGGGAGATGGTTCTCCCCACCTATTCAGCTCTTGTGAGACCTCACCTGGAGTAATGTGTCCAGCTCTGAAGTCCCCAGTATAAGAAGAACATGGAACTGTTGAAGCAAATCCAGAGGATGGACACAATGATGATGTGCTGGAGCACCTCTTCTATGAAGACAGGGTAAGGGAATTGGGACTGTTCAGCCTGAAGAAAAGAATGCTTTGTGAGGACCTTATAGCAGTCTTACTGTACAGGAAAGGTGCCTACAAGGAAGCTGTAGAAGGAGGTTTTATGAGGGACTCTAGAGACAGGACAAGGGGGAATGTTTTTAAGCTGAAGGAGGGCAGAATTAGATTAGATTTTAGGAAGCAATTTGTCACTATGAGGGCAGTGAGATACTGAAATAGGGGATGCCTCCTCCCTGGAAGTGTTTATGGCCAGGTTGGATGGGGCTCTGAGCAACCAGTTTTTTGTGGGTAGGTTGAAACTATATGATCTCTGAGGTCCTTTCCAACCAAAACCATTTTATGAACACTCTAAGAAACACTCATGGTATTCATAGGGAAAAGCAAGCAAAGTGGGAACTGTAGAAGCACAGTATTACATTACAAGAATTAAATACACTGTACTGCTATAACACATAGCTATTCACAATGAGGGCAGAGTAATTAACTGGTGTGTGACAGATGTGTAGTATGAATTTATAACCAGAGGCAAAATGTGTATGTTATACAAAGGACAGATCAAATATGTACCAGAAAAGCTGAAGCATAAAAAAATTTAAATCATGTTAAATACTGGGATGCAAAAGTCAAGTGATTGGTACTGTTAGTCATCCTTGCTGGGCAATCCGGCTGCTGGGTGCAGATACCTGGGGGGATGATATCATTTTCCATGGCAATTCCTTCTGTCATCCTTTTAAAGAAGAAACACTGAAGCCAGTAGGCCATTGCATAACAATAACAAATATATTTTCTGCACCCTTAATTTTCCTTCCCTACACCTCTGTATAACTGGGTGAGTACAATATCAGTTCTCTCCAACAATTTTAGATTTATATAGATAAGGTTATGTTTTCTGAAATGGGAGTTAACATTGAGTAGATATGCTTTTGCAAGCATGCTATCAAGAGAATGGTAAAGGGAGAAGATTTACCTGTTTTTTGTTAAGTATCATCTTTCATACATCTAAAGGCTTGATCAAGCAAATAGATTACATTTTGGAAGATTCAACCTTATTTCTAAATTAACATTCTGTTGTGATGTGCCATATGTACTTTTGAACAATGTAAGTTAGAGCTGCTCTATGTTAATGCATTAATCAGGGGTTTTGAGGTACTATCATGTCCACAACCTATTTGCCTGTTACTAACTTTCTTTTAATACAAGAACAAATACTGTTTTAATTAATACTTGTTCCTTTGATAGTGGTATTATATGATGCTAGCAAAGCTTAAAGTGGTTTGGAGTGATCAAAGTCTGGTTTATAACCTAGTTCAGGGACAGGAGTTGTGAAACACACTGAGTGTATTTATCTAGGCTCATTTTCTTTGAGACTACAATGAGCTATCAATGATGTTAATCAAGATACAGCTCTAGGTATCAGAGCATACCCCGTTGTGAGACAGGCAGGATGTGTAGCCAGAACAGAGTATGGGAACACACATTCTTTCATAATTTTTCTTGTGTGATTTTGCGAAATCAGCATGTGATACATGTCCCTGTCATAGGAAATGCATGCTTTAACTTAGTTTCAGCTGGTCTGAAACATCTGAGACTTTTACGTTTGCATGGACATGTTATCAAAATGCTGCTAAGTGTTAGTTGTTTGCCAACTCTTTTATCTCAAAAGCTCCAAGGGAAAGAGAGTTCAGTAATTCATTCACCACAAGTGAAGTTTTCACTTTGATTTGTATGATTCTTTGAAACCAGTTTCTGGAATACTGCTATAAAAACATGATTTAAAAAAAAACTACAGAAAACCAACTTTAGGTAAAAAAAAATCCTGTATATTATGACTTGCATGAATTCTTATTAAGTTACAATCTAAGTATTTTAAAAGTTCTTCGATGCTGCCTATGTAAGATCTACTAATACACCCACAGTTTCTGCACCAGACTACTTTGAACCATACCCTCCATGACAACTGGGCAGAGGAAGCTGGTGGTGGCGAAAGCATGTATGGGGCTACAGGTGGAGCAAGAGCAGCCTACTGCCTGCCTATGACACATTCCATCTTGTGTTTCTTTTCAGTGAGGGCTGAATCTCTAGTGAACACTAACCAGTTGGTCCTACATTAGTGATCACGTGTAGTTTTTTCCCTGGAAAGTAGTTTTCTTTCCCTTTCTATTCACTGAATATACTTTGCTGATGTGAGAAATCACCCATTTTACAGGGATTTTAGTGAGTCTTACCCATAGTAGGTAAATAATGTGTCTTTGCTGGCATGATATGGTTTTTGCAGCACCGACTTAGTGAAAATTCAATAACTGAAGTTATTAAGAAAGGTATTATTTTATTTCAGCACACTGGGTGTGTGCAGGATTTGTTTTCCTAACACACACACTGAAAGCTAATGGTTACAAGCTTATATGGAAGGGTTATATACATATTCACAGCAAGGGAGGTGCAACGCAAACTGTTTCCTAGAAATTATTTACATTGTGCCCACCTCGACTGTGCAAGGTCTGTAAAATGAGGCAGTGATTTCCAATGGTAGCATTCATATGAAGGCTTCAAGACTTCCTCACTGGTGAACTTTTGACCTGTTGTTGAATTCTGCTGAGATGGCTATCTGGGGCATTCAGGGTCAGCTTTGCATAGTTTTCTTATCTTCTTGAGCTAGCTGGGCTTTGCTATTTCTAAGGATGCTTCTCCTCCCTTTGTCTCAGGGTCTCCTTCTTCTTCTTACCAGTTCTCTGCAACTGGGCTTGCAAAAGGCCTCAGAAGTCTTAAAGGCATAGGATAATTTTTAATTTCCCTTCATCAGCACACTATGGCTTTGCAGACTCCTGTCCCTCTGTCTACATTCAGATGATGCATAGGGATCCTGAACCTGAGCCTAAATGCTCAGAAGATCCAGCACAGCTCTGGCACCATGCCCAAGTAATTTACATTAATACTATTTCTGGAGTTGTTCTATCTTGTTCTTTTATGTCTCTGTGTTTGACAGTACTTCACCTTCATTATTGTTAAAGATCACCTTCATTATCTTTAAAGATCAGCACTAAAGTAGATAATTCCTTCCTGTTCCCTCTGTGAAAACCAAAGCAAATAAATCACATAGCTTCCTTGCTGTCTCTTTCGTCCTTTTGCTGTGTTATTTTTAATCGTTTTGACATTGTAAACCCAACAACTTTTGCAAGGATCTTGAGATATTCTTAAAATATTTCTATCAGCAATATATGGAATATATTATTTTATTATACATATTATTTCTTGTTACATCTTTTAAAATTACTTCTGTATGTTCATTGTATCCATTTAGTGTGACATTTGCAGCTTTGCCTAACTCCTGGTGCATTAATGTCAGCTCTTTGGTGGGAGAACAATTGGGACAGCAGCAGTTGCTCCTAGTGTTTTGTGGCTTTGGTTACAGCCCAGTAGGTACATAAAGAAATGAATTGCCCAACACCTTTGCATAGTGAACATATCTCCTTATATCTGATGGAGCTGTCTGTATAGTTATAGCTCAGTAGATTACCACTGTTTTGGAAAAAAAATTATGTACAGACTCAATAAGCAACATTTTTTGTCTCATGCATTTTCTTTGGTGCATTGGACAATTGCAAACTTCCCTGGCTTTCAAAAAGTTATTTCTTGGCAGAAGTCAATGTTCTCTGTTATAAAGAAAATATAGTGGTACCAATCTCAGTCTAGTTTTCTGGAATTTTGCATACATCTTTATGACAGGAGGCCACAATTACCAACATGTGCAAGCTCTGAATCCACTTCAATAAAACCCGAATGTACTAAGAGTTTTCTAAAGCGTGACTGGTATTAGAGTTTGAATGATAAAATGCACTGACTCATGTCTAGTTAGGAGTGCAATTTAAGAAAGGAATTATTGTTTAACACTGGGGAATGGGAATGGGAAAGAAGCAGTAACTATAATTTCTTAAAATAATCCATTACCAGCTGTCTAGGTGAAACATATCTATACCTTCAGCTCTGTAAAATCTTCAAAAAGCTATTTCCTAGAAAATTTATTGCTTTTATGAAATGTGGCCAGTTTTCTTACAAAACCAAAAAAAATAAAACAAACCTTGATTTTAAATTCAGTAGGCATTTAAGTTTTCAAGCAACATATTGCTGCTTAAAAGTGTTTTTTCACTTCCATGACATAAAATAATACATAGGTAATTTCTTTGACAATGTGAAATGCAAACCAAGTGTTGAAGAGGTTTCCTTTGTTAGAAATCCTTCTTAGACAATAATTAATTTGTAAAATTAATGTAGTAGTCCTGTAAAATTTAAAAAAATTAATAATTAATGAAATCGGCAGTCCCACAACAACATGGCTGCTTTTTATTAAAGTAATTATAGCTGTATACATTCATGATCACATGGTTCTTACAAATTTTGAGCAATAATTCGGACATGGTTTCTAATGGTTTTGAGCTATAGTTGTGTTTATGTTTTAGAGTCATACTTCAGGGATGTTTCTCACAATATGAGGAAATGGTGATGGAGATTACTCTGTTAGTAGGTCCATTAAAATTTCAGAGAGAAATTAACTATGCTTACCCTTCTGCTATGTTTTATGCTTAATAAAAAGCAACATAATTTTGACATTTTTGGGAGGAAGAAGGCAAGTTTGTGGTTTTGATTCCGGCATTCTGGGAAGCTGGAAAAAATTTCTTAAATGCATATTTTTCTAATAATCTTTGGATATTTGTAGGAAAATACCCACTTTGTTTTTGACTAGTGCACAAGCAAATAGATTGTCAACATTTATTGTGCATTTGGGCAAACATGAAATTAAGCTTACCCACAGTTCTTAATGGGATATTGTTGTTTGTACAGATGCTAGCTGAGCTACATGAGGGAAGCCTGAGTATGCTTAGATTTTAGATCAGTGACTACATAGTGGTTTTTAAGTATATCCAAATTGAGAGACACTGAAATTGTAAACTCAAGAGTCAGCACTACATAGTCGTCTTAGCTGTTGTCTTTAAGTTTCTGCTGAGTCTCCCTTGGACACAGACATCTGTAAGAATTTAACCATCAATGTAGGGTAGGAGCAGGAGCAGAGCTCACAGTAATCACCTGTAAGTCAATACAAACTAAGTGTCTAAAATAGTAAAAGCAAGAGGCAGCTCTGAGGAAGGATATTTAGCACAAAAAATGAACAAAATACAGGGAAGAGGAAGCATGACAAGGAGACTGAACAAAGAAAATGTCTTAAGCTGCTACTGAGAAAAAAAAGGGAGGTATTAAAGGAAGAAAAAAGTGGGGAAATAGAGAGGAGGGGTACTACAGTAGTGAAGGGAACTACAATAGATTTCAAAGAATGAATGCAATCGATTGGCACTGGATGACGATTGAGAACACATCTGTTTCCATGAAATAATAGTTAGTGTTACTTTTTAAAGTACTGTAAGTCAGTGGATTTTTAATCTTTTGACAGAAGTAAGATTCTTGCTGTTAGCATTGTTGAAAAGCTCTCCATCAAAGCCTCTTATTTTTGGAGGTTTTATAGTGTACTTTGCATGTGCTGAACCATGACTCATGAAATAAATATATAAACATGATATCTACCATATAAACTACAACTAAAGTTAATGAGCTCTTTCTTCAGCTGTTAGAAATGTTGAGAGCTTTTCTACTTTTCATGGAAGGTCATAATAGCCTCAGGGGATATTGTTTTCCATTCTTCTGAGAAAAAGTAGAGATAAACACATTCAATTATTTGATTTTCAGATCAATCTGTGTCTCCTTTGACTTCGCAATAAAATCCCTGCCATGTTCATATGGTGTTAGATGTTTGAAAGTTCAATTTATTTTAATATATTTAAGGATGTTTCTCAAAATCCTTTCTTAAGGAATTTCCAATTCTTTTCAAGGACCAGGACAAATGGTTTTGCACCCTTTTCTCAAGCTTTTTCAAATGGATCCTAATTTTCTGAAGTGCCCTATTCCTAATAGTATAACTCATTTACTGGTCTACTTTCTGCCTATTGAAACTTTGACATTTGAGCTTCTCTCCCACTGCAACTGTCTATAAAATTCACTGACACATTAAGCTCAGAAATCAGTGTCAGAGTACTGGAGTGTTACTGGTGGAAAGAGACTTGGAGGTTCTTTTGATGTATACATTTTAAGTTTGCAAATGATGAAAATTCAAGCACATGTTTGAGGAAATGAAGATAGAAACTGAAAATGTCTCAAGGAAAACATTTGCTGCAGAAGAAGTAAACAGAACTTCAAAACTGAATATCTTCCTTTTGAGGCTGTAAGACACAGTTAATTTCTGTCCTCATGGCCAGAACTTGTCTTTCCATTTCCATCCACTGCTTTTCTTTTCTTCACTTTTTTTGCACCCTTTTTTTCCATGTCATATGCGATAGGCTGGACAGAGGAGTGAATGCACAGAAGGGTTCTGAGCATGCACATAGGATAGCCCTCAGTCACAAAAATGTCCTCCTCCTTTCACCTGAAGTTGACAATTTTCCCATGCTCCCAGGTTTGAGGTGGATTATATATAACAGGGGTTACATACTTCCTCCTAAGACTAAGGAGGGGAAATGGAAATAAAATTCATAACTCCTGACTAGTTACTTTTCCTACTAGATCATTTATTTTTATGGTGACAGAAATTAAAAGAAAATTAGTTAACAATTCTATTTCGATTGCCTTTCTCTTAGGCTTTTATCTGCCTGTCCTTGAAACTCATAGAATGTCTGTTCATTTAGGTTTGGTGCTCTAAATCTATCCTGACATCTGCAAATTTAAGCTAAAAAATGAATTACACGGGTAAGGAAAACAAATACTATCTCCTCAGAGATCGCATAAGCCACATAGCTAATGCTATCAACAAACCACTGATCAGACACTAGCTGATTGATTTTCTCCCTAGGTAGACATTAACCTGTGCAGCTGATGAAATTTTAACTACTCATGTTTCTTTATCCTTATTTTTTCATTAAATTCAGTTTATTTGCCAAAGAGTGTCTTTCCAGAAAAACCAAGCCTCCTAAGCAAAATCAGAAAAACTCCTTCCCTTTCTATTTGTGATCTCTAGGGACAAGCAAACAATTTCCTTGAAAACTCTTGCAAGCTTTTGCTTTTGACCAGGAAGAAAACTTGCAGCAGAGCAAGTGATAACTGGCTCTTGGTCCATCTTTGTTCTGTCTCAGTGGGTAGATGAGGCTGTAACACCTCATTTGGAAAACTTCCGTGCATATTTGTAGCCATAAATCATCATGTAAGGAAGCAGTCCAAGTTGTGCTGGCTGGGCAGCATGGAAAGGCAACACAAAACAAAGACCAGCCTGAGAGCAGCAGAGGGCACTGGCGATTTGAAGTTGTCCTGCTAAATTTCCAAGGTGGAGGAATGCTCTGTAGAGTTTGTGTTCTGCACCACTGTTATTTCTCCAAGTCTCCTCTGAAATCACATCTGCTAATAAGACTGTATATATAATGGGCTGAAATTCCATCTTATATTCTCTAGTGAAAATTAGGAGCAACTCCAGTGAAGACAAGGCATCAGAGAGGAGTAAGTGAAAGTGGATTAAAATCTGTTATCTAGGACTGAGAAAAGAAAAGCAGGAAGCACAAGAAAATTGTACTGACTTGAGAAGCTTAAAAAATTCACAAAATATATTACCTTAGGGGAACTGTTTCTTAAATTAGTGAAAAATATCAGGTGCTGTAATCAAAGATAACATAGTTTTGTATGTGTTTCGGGCAAAAACAAATGGCATTTTGTAATATTCTTTACAATCCCATAGCTTGTGTATACAGATTCACTGAGGACTGGAGCAAAACTTGTTTCACAAACTGGTCTGTAGTTTACTAATGCTAAACTGATGCCTTAAAATCAACAGATATCACTTATTTTGTATATTTTGTGATGAATTACATAATTTTCTTAAATATTCTACACCTTTAAAAATTTCATTTTCCTTGATTTTTAGGTTTTTTGGGTTTTTTTTTTTGACATGTCTTACTTAATTCATAGTTCAACTACACAGTTGAAGGAGCACACACTGAAGGCAGCACAGCTTAGAGATAATTGCTTAGTTCTGCCTGTAGTTACTACTATAACACGTTTCCTCCTACCAGTCTTATTTTCTTCTTTTTATTGCACTGTTTATTATTCTGTTTGAATCAACTTCTGATGCAGGGTTCTACCTAAATAAATTATATATTATATATAATTTGAGATTACAGACACCAGATAATGCAAATATCAAATAACTATCAGTAATATGATTTCAAAACTCACCACTAAGGTAGATCTCTTCACCACTTTGTTGACATCAAACATTTTTGAAATGGAGACAGCTTCATAGAAAATTTCTTTTTGATTCTTTTTTGCCAAGCAAAACCGTTAGCCTGTTTCTGGCAGCTTTATGGTTTCATATGTCCAGATCTGTCAGGATATCCTAAAACAGAAACATCCAGGTTTTACAGTTGTGTTACTGAGATGTGCTGCTAATACACCCCAGAATAAGAACACTTCACTCGGCTATGCTAAAGTTGTTATTCTTCATGTGATTTACCTGTAATTTATGACCAGAAGAAAACACAGAACTATGGAGAGGTGATGGATCAGAGTATCTCCAGGTGACAGCTAAAAAATCTTAAGTAATATGTATCATTTGACGTTCCTCCTTCTCTGTGGTGTAAACCTCCAAAGTTCAGTATGTTGCTTTTAATAGTACCCTGTTTACTCACTTTCTAAGACAAAACAGTCTACAAAAAATCCTAACTGATGTCTCAGAAAACTAACTTTTTCTTACATTTTAACATTACCAAAAGATCTCAGAATTTACCAGTGTTTGAATATAGGCACTTATGCATGGTACAGTTCCAATTAATGATTCTATTTTTTCAATTACTGGCAGCAGTCTAAGACTGAGGAAATAGTTCAATGGTTCTGCTATTAAGCTCCACATTTTTGGACACCCTAAGATTCCTTTTCTGAATGTGGATGATCTAGTGGAGGAATTACAGGCTTTGGAATTGTAAACTTTTATTTTCTCTCCCACAACATAAAGTTCTAGGACTTAGGACTTCAATAAGAAGAAATATATGGACATAGTTGAGATAATATCAGGATGCCCAGCCGATGGGCACAGCCACACCTGCAAGACAGTAGGACTTATCTTTGGTATTGGTATCCCTGAGATACTGTGTATTTTGCCAATTTTTCATTATAAACTAAATTGCTTACATCTTTTTTTCTGGTTAAAAATATTCTCTTGAACCTTTGTTTCTTATAGTATTTCATCAACAAACTAATTAAAAAAGAACTGAGATTAATGATCAACCATTCTGAGGTGATTTCAAGATTTAATTTTTAATAGATGTCCATTATTTCAGATATTAGATAAATGACATGGAAACACCATTTTTTTATGTAATCACATGTCATTTCTACTTAGTAATAGAAACAGAAAGGAACAAACAGGGGAAAAAAAAGAGATAGGAATCACATTTGACAAAACAGAAGTAAACAATTTATTTCCTAGTGCTTTCATTTTTTGTGTACGAATGTCTGTGTTTCTTTACATTTTTCTCTGGTACAATTATGGCCCATTGCATTCATAGCATAATTCTTAGCATACATCTTGTTTGCAAATTGCAAATGTTCAGGTTTGTATATCGCTAACATTCTTCTTGTGGTTTTTATTTATATCAGAGTATCAGAGTATCAGAGTATCACAGTAATCATGAGGCTGGAAAAGACCTTAAGGATCATCTTGTCCAACCTAAAACTAACCAAATAAACCTAATATCTGACATCTAGATCATGCCATTCAGCACTTCATCAACCTGGCTTAAACACCTCCAGAAACGGTGACCCAACCACCTCCGTGGGCAGCCGGTTCCAAAACCGGATCACTCTTTCAACAAAGAACCTTCTCCTAATGTCAAGTCTAAACCTCTCCCGATGGAGCTTAAGACTGTGACCCCTTGTCCTGCCTCCAATGTCCAATGAGAACAGACCAAACCCCACCTGACTACAGCCACCTTTTAGGTAGTTATAGACAGTGATAAGGTCACCCCTGAGCCCCCTCTTTTCCAGGCTAAACAGACCCAGCTCCATCAGACTCTCCTCGTAGGGGTTACCTTCCAAGCCCTTGCAATCTAATTGCACTTCTCTGGACTTGTTCCAACACCTCAACATCCTTCCTAAACTGAGGGGACCAGAACTGAACACAATACTCCAGGTGCAGTCTAACCAGTGTTGAATACAGGGGCAGGACAACCTCCCTCTCCCCGCTGGCCA